>BQNB010036017.1:28663-50437 GCA_026074375.1 Tanacetum coccineum | reverse complement strand
CCCAGTTGACGGTGAAGCATGGATTTTTTTTGACATAATACATCCTCAGTTTTCAAAAGAACCTAGAAGCGTCCGATTAGGGTTGGCTGCTGATGGTTTCAATCCATTCGGCAACCTCAGTCAAACCTACAACATGTGGCCGATTATATTGACAACATATAACACACCCCCGTGGATATGTATGAAAGAGACTTCTTTCATGTTGACGATGTTAATTCTTGGCCCTAAATCACCTGCAAAGGACATTGATGTTTTCTTGCGGCCTTTGATTGAAGAATTGAAAACTTTATGGGGTGGAGTCTGGACGAAATACGTAGCTACGGGTACTTATTTCAACATGAAAGCGACGCTTTTATGGACCATCAATGATTTTCCTGCTCGAAGCAGTTTGTCTGGGTGGATTGGGCAAGGCTACTTTGCATGCCCCACATGTAATAAAGAAACTTCAGCGACTCGTGTGAGGGGGAAAATCGCTTACGTTGGTTATAGAAGATTCTTACGCGTGAGTCATCTAACGAGGAACAAAAAGAAGGAATTCCAAGGTGAAGTTGAAAGGGTACATCCGCCTAAAAGACTTACCAATGCGAGATAATAGAACAACTTAGGATACTGCTGAAACTTAAACCAGGGAAACATTCATCTATCAAGCACAAAAAACCTAATCGAACAATCGAATTGAATTGGATCAAACGATCTATTTTCTATGAAGTATTGGCCCACTCTTCTACTAAAATACAATTTGAATGTCATGCACATCGAAAAGAATGTGCTTGAGAGTTTACTGGGTACCTTGTTAATGAACGGAAAATCCAAAGACACGCTTAAGGCACGGCTAGACTTGAAAGATATGAAGGTCTGAAAAGAGTTATGGCTCGTTGCTAAAGGAAACGGGAAGTTCGATAAGCCTCATCCCAAATACTCTTTCACACCTTAAAACAGAACAAATTTTTGTAAGTTCATCAAAGGAGTTAAACTACCTGATGGATTTGGATCTAATTTTAAGAAAAAAGTAAACGATGATAAAAGCAACATAACAGGCATGAAGTCTCATGACTGTCATATAATGATGCAACGGTTACTTCCTTATGGAGTTCAACAATACTTACCCGAAAACATTTCAAAACCAATAATCAAGCTCTGCTCATTCTTTAAGCAGATTTGTTCTTGAAGTTTGATGGTGCGGGACATGGTGAAAGCTAAAGACCAACTCATCAACATCATGTGCTCTTTAGAGAAAATATTTCCTCCTGCTTTTTTTTAACATAATGGTTCATTTGGTTATATATTTACCCGAAGAGGCTATTCAAGGTGGGCCTGAAGAGTACAGGTGGATGTATCCATTTAAAAGATACATGAAGAAGCTAAAAAATTATGTCAGAAATAAAGCCAAGCCAGAAGGTTCTATAGCGAAGGGTTATATTACAGAAGAAGCATTAACTTTCTGTTCACACTATCTTAAGGGTGTTGAGATAAGATTTAATCGTCATAAGAGAAATGAGGATGGGCTAAATCGAACACATGAATTTCAGGTGTTCCGATCAATATGCAAACTCGTGGGTAAAGAGGTATATACTCCGTTGAGTGCACAAGTTAAACAGAGAGTTGTATCGTTTGTACTTAACAACACTTCAAAAATCGAGATGGACATCGAGGCGTACAAAAAGTATGTTTCTTTTTTATTTAATTTGGACTATCTTTTTCGTAAGTTATTTTTTCGGTGACTTATTCTAATATCATGAACATTAAAAGGGCATTTTCTAACAATGTCGTAGAAGAAGAATTTCCTCCATGGTTTGATGACCAGGTAAACGCATTATATACATATATAGACACACACACATATATAGCCCTGTAAAAGTACCAATTGTTCCTCATGTGAATCTATGTTTATCTTCTTCGTAGATTCGTCAAAAGAGCGTGAAGAAAGACCCAACATGTACTCCTGAGTTATTCTTTTTGGCTTGTGGACCTAATGCGATTGCAAGGTCATTCACCACTTGCCTCGTTAATGGTGTGAGGTTTTTGGTACACGAGCGCGATATACATCGTACAACTCAAAACAGCAGAGTTTCAACACCCGGGGAACGTAGAGAAATATATTATGGTCGACTGAAAGAAATTCTTGAGCTCACTTATATTGAAAACCGCAAGGTTGTCTTGTTTCGATGTAAATGGTTTGACACTTCCAATTCCGTACGCTCCAAACCCCGTTGTGCCATTAAAAATAACATAACATAAATTTTGACCGATAAGGATGCTTATAGAAATCAACAATACATTCTCGCAACACAAGCAAGATAAGTCTTCTACCTTGAAGACCCGGCTAGACGACCACTTCACTGGAAGGTCGTCAAAGAAGTTCATCATCGAAAGAATTTTCTTTGGGATATCATTATGGTAGAGGTCGAACAAGATGTTATACATGGTGACACTTCATTTGATGTTGCATTGTCAAATGAATTTCCTAATTTAGATGAGGTTTTGAGTACAAATGACAAATCAACAGAAGTGGATGTCCCGCTGGATACTAAAGTTCGTGATGATGATGATTTTATTTACGACATTGATGATGTAGCTCATGATATTGGGTCTGATGATGAAGTTGACCCAACTTATGATGAATTTGCCGAAGTTGGCCCTGCTCGTATTGATGTTGTATCAAGTAATGAGGACGATTGATCTTAAATTGTAATTTGCAACAAAATAACACTTACTTGAATGAAATTGTTATTATGCTTTTAAATGTGTATTTATCTTAATATGTATATTTATATGAATGTGTATATTTATTTGAATGTGTGTATGTATATTAATTGATCCACAAAATTATATGTTATTGTATTTGTATTTTACAGATGGTGTTATCTGTAGCTCCTAGCTACCATGGTGGGGATGCAGGTGGTGATCCACCCAAACGGCTCAACAAGCTGTTACCGCACCAGTGCGAAGGTAAGAAAGAAATTGTGGTTTTTTTTTCTATAAACTTGAATTTTATTACTTGTATCTTATGACCCGGTCACTTATATTTGTAGGTTTGGGCTAACGTGGCCCCACAATACTTCAAGCATTAAAGACGGCTTATAGAAAAACGATAATATAATGCTAAAGGTTCAGTTTGAATATAAGGATCAAAAGACCTTTAGACCTGTAGGCGGCTATTCGTTGAACTTGGTTAGTCTTATCGGGAACCTAGTCAAGAACCTTCCCTTGGATTATGATAAATGGGATCAAATTCTCGAGACGACTAGAGTGTCGATACTCCCTGAACTCAAGGTCTTGTTTATTTTATATCTATTTTTATAATTATTGACTGTTTAGATATTTGTTTTATATAAATGATGTTCATATAAATATGTATATATTTATATGCAGGGTTGGTTCGACCTCGAGCCACACCTCAATGACCAAACTTTGATAAAAATTGCGAAGACAAATAAAACAGTGGGAAGCATGATCGAGCTTGGGCTGCTACAGAGCATGAAGAAACAATATCGCCATTTCAAAAATAGGATTAAGGCCGAATATTTCTCACCATGAGAGTCGGTAGAGGAGGCGAAGCAACACATGCCGCCGGAGGATGACTGGAAGAAAGGCCAAGCGGCTTGGGAGAAATAAGTTGACTGGTGGGCTGATCCGAAGCGAGTGGAAAAATCAGCAAAGAATGCAGAGAATAGAGCCGAAAAGAGAACATCGACTTATCAAGGTTCCAAATCATTTGCTCAAGGACGGCATGAATATGTAAGACTCTTTATATAATTTTATAATATTTTAAAGGTGTTTATAATGTTTATATATAGTTCGTTATTAATTTGTTTTATATTGTATATATAGTTTGTCAAGAAGGGCCGTTATCAGGACCTGATCACCCACTGGAGGGATAAGCATTCCCACAAAGGCGTCTTTGACAACAGTGAAAATGAAGATCTGTATGTAAGTAATTTTTACCCATTTGGTCTCTTACAGATAAAACATGCCTAATCCTTATTAACAAAACTGAGAATTCAAAACATGAAAGAAAACAACACATCTGATACATCTATGTTAATTATGCTACATTCAAACTATTATCTGATATCACTTGCAATTCACTTCTCTCGCAGTAGTCTCAAACACCAAGAAAAGATCTAAGTTCACCAGTTCACCAACACTATTATCAATGGCCTGTTTTAATTTAAAGAAAAATAAATTTACAAAATGAAGAACCAGAACAACCCTCATAATATCAATACCAGATCTGAATCATATCAAATTTAAGTAGGGGTGTTATCAGGTCGGTTTATCGGGTTATCGGGTCATGTCAGATCGGGTTGAGTCGGGCTATCGGGTTATACTACAATTGAGCAAATAATAAATTACCAAATGTTACTTTGATCATATACTCATATTTGTATTTAGACCAGTTAAGATTTAGACCATTATAAAGTGATATGTAAGCTGATAAGCACACTATCATTTAAAATGATTTAGAGATCAAACATTGTGGAGCAAAATTTATTAATCTGGTATCACTGATTATATATGTAGCAAAATTTATTAATATGTGTCTTTCTTGAACCAGTCCACTGATTCTATATGTAGCAAATTTTATTAATATGGTATCTATATACACTTTATAAAATGATTTACAGAGCAAACATGAAGACTAAATGTGACCACCAACAAACAAGTGGTACACAATCACGTTACCACTAAGCAATTCATAACTGTTATTACTTGTAATTTTTCTAATGTGCTTCTGTCACTAAGAAAATGACTGAGTTTTCGATTAAAAGTTAGTACACTTAGGATAATGGGCATGTTTACAAAAGAATGGTTATATGTGTCTGTGTTCTATGACTTAGTAGTGCTTTATGATTTACCCCGTCCGTAGTAACTCTATTGTTCAACTATGATTTCAATAAAAAAAATTGAGGTTTGGGCTATGACGCTTAAGGTTTAAAGGTAACTCAAACTAGATACTTAGCTTTGATGTAGTCAAAAGTGTAAAGCCATTATTGTATAGTTGAGTTATCAAACACATTTTTTTTCATAAAACTCATGTCTACCATACTTAATTTCACCACACATGCTCATCTTTATTAGACTTCGTTCCATCTCCTGTGTATATTTTCAAAGCGCCATATTTAGGCTTATTGTTGTAGTAATTGTTTATGTGTAATTAGTTTATTAGCAATTAAAGCTAACTAACTATGATCTACTTACCTAACACTTCCAGACCTCCCCGTTTTACTTGAAAGCCTGATCAAAAGCTGTTATTTGATGTTTGATAAAGAAAAATGTGTGTTTGGCAGGGGAGATCTTGAAAAACTATTTGAGGGTATTAAAGCTGAAACCTTAGAATAACCTGAACCTGAACCAAAATTTGAGACCGCCATTACTTATAACCTGGAATACTAAATACTTCATAAGTAATAAAACCTGAGAACCACTTTTCAATCCAAAACTTCTAGAGCCCTTTGTCAATTATAAACACTTGTTGCACATCCAAGAACCTGACCCGAAATCCTTACAATGAATAATAAACATGCATATGAAACCAGAACCATAATCACTTGATGTTGAACCATAGAGCGCAACAATAGAGACATAGATAGCTGCTTCTGACCCTTTTACATCTTTTTTAACCCATTTGACCAGTAAGGGATGTAAATTATCTCAAGTCTGACTCATTCAAATAAGCGAATGGGTCAAATATGCCCCCTCTTGCTGCAAATTTATTTTCTTTTCTTTTCCTAGTTGTAATATGTCTAGTTGTAACTTGTAAGTATAGTTTTGTTTTAGTTGTTTATGAGGAAATCTATATTAACTTGTTTTTTTAACTACACAGGCACGGATGAAGTCTATCAAAGACCAAGTCAATGCACGCACCATTGAATTTAAGTCCGATAAAGAAATTATTGCAGATGTTACTAAAAGCACCAATCGGGAACATGAACCGGGTGTGGGCAGGAAGTTACCGATGGGTACCGACTCTAGTTCTCGCATCAGCCCAAAACCGAACCAAGATTATTGCACACGAGAACAAATTACGGAGATCATTAGGCAAGAGGTAGCGGATAAAGAAATGTGGAAAAAAGTAGCTGAGGAGGCTTCGCAACAGGCTGATTTGGCTAAGAAGCAGGCTGATTTGGCTAAGAAGCTGGCTGAGTCGGCTAATGAGCGGGCTGCAAGGGTCGAACTCATCTTAGATAAGTTCATGGGCCACTACAAACAACAACAAACACAAGCAAGTGGTTTCTCCTTTACCCCTGCCCTAATCCCTACTACTCTTGTTCCCGAGACTATTTCTGCTCACATTCCCGACCCTTATTCCGACCCTAACCACTACTACAAAGTAATGAATCCCGGATCTAGTCGCATACCAAATGATGACGAAGATGGTGATGATCAAGATGGTAATGATAAAGATGGTAATGGTAATAATGAAGATGGTAATGGTAGTGGTGAATCTTCATCAGCATCGGATGCCGAGTAGGGGTATGTAGTATGTTATTGGTATTGACATAGTTTGGTTATTTCTGTTCGTACATTACTATTAGCCTAATTGTATCGTATTTTTGAAAACTATGACTTCGGTGTATTGTTTTGGAACGAATAAATGGATGAATGAAGTTTAGTAATTTTGTTTCATACTTTTGTGGGTCATTTACAGGTTTTATTTGGGTAGATTTTTTCCGGAAAAAGTTTTGGAAAAATCTGGAAAATCCAGCTTTTGCTGCTGATTTTTTTCTATGCAGGCTCATTTAGGGACGACATAATCGTCCCTAGCACTTTGAACAAGTCGTCCCACAATACATTTATGCAAAATAATTAGAGAAATGTAAAACCACAACTTTTTTATAAAACTAGTTTGGGGATATTGTCGTCCCTTAATTTTAAAATTTTATACTTTAAAAATAAAGCTTTTTTTTTATATAAAACACGGTTTTTAGCCCGCGCTTCGCCGCGGAGCGCGGGCTAAAGATGTTCATAGCAGTCATATTCCTTTACAACCTTGAGAATCAAAAGTTTATATTAAGATGCAGGAAGCATTGACCTATTGATCAATGTACAAAAGTTGATCACTATTTACAGATACTCCTTAGTTAAAGTTGGAAAATGGTTATGCCCAAGCATGATTGTCGTCGTACTAATACATGATGTACATACCTTTCATCACAATCAACACCTGTTTACAACAATTTTGATATATTTTCTAACGAAGTCGCCCTTAACATCGTCGCATCTTTCAATACATGCTCGTCTATTACTTGGCATGTAGTTCAGGTTTGCAGAATTGCCTGTACACATGAAAATAGATCTTAGTGGAGGTGATCTCAATACATATTCAATATATGCAGTAATAAATAGCTTAACCGGAAATGACATGTTGCAAAAATTCAGTTCGTACGGGTCATATATGTCCAATAACAACTAATAAATATACCAGTGCATATATGTTGTTGCATAATATCAAAAATGACACCCAAATTGCAGACATCCCTTATGACCCATAAGTTCATGAACTTGTATTTCTATCAATTAGGCCCGTTTGGGTTATATTCTTTAGCTGAACCCGTTTGACCCATAATATCCCGAAAGGAACTAATACCTGAGGTTTAGAAGACATCTTGTCAGTACGCATCAGGCTCATCTATTCAGTGCGAGTTCGGAATTTGCGGAATGAACATGATCCATTTAACGTTCCTTTGGTGCTTTTACAAAATTTGTACGATATCTAATACAAATTGAGAATGTGATTTATTAGGAAATAGTCTAGAACAAAAGCCTAATAATGAAAGCAAAGCTTCGTTAATAACAGTAGACCCAACAACAACTATCTGACGTGTGCTATCACTGTACTCTTAGTTGTCCGGCTCGTTGTTTCAGCCCACTTGTGTGTGCTCTTCACTCGTTCATATCAAGACTTGGACTTTGCTTGCTGCTACAGTAAGAAACAAAAAAAGTTATTAATAAACATGACATCCGCAAAAAAGAGAACCCCATGAGTCCTCCTAGTTGTTTGTACTTAGAGACACCTAACTATGTTGACCATTTACAAACGCATGAGTTAGATCGAAAACATATCTGAATGAACATTAATTAAGAAAGCATTTTATCAGAACGACGGTGTTTCCATAAGTTTTTAAAAACCGTACAGGTACAAAAAAACTATGTAGAAGCAAACAAATACTCCAAAATAATTATAAAAAAACTAAATCAAAAAAATGAGGAACAAAGCATGAAGCTTACTTTGCCGACTCCCCAAATGCTTAGCACGACTCTGCAAAGTGCCCAACTCATTATGAGGGGAAGTGCCAGAATGCTCGGTACGACTTTGCAGACTCCTGTGAGAAACCTCGGCAGGTTGGTCGAGCTTGTTAGAAGTGCTCGGTCATGTCTCTTCCATGTTATCTGAATATAGCAGATACAACAAATTAATCCAATATCAAATGGTTAAAAAACAACAGATTTAAGGGGTGTTTGGAATTGTGTATTCGTTTGACTATCTTATCTAAGGAGTTTCAGTACTTTGGATATAAGTTGAAGAGTGCAAGTTAACCTGTTACCCATTTTTACACTACCAACAGAAAGAAACGCGGATGCAGTCTGGTTTTCTTGTAGTCTTCTTTCCCCTTCTTCATCGTTGATCACTGCAAACAAACACCATATCACCAAATTATAAACATTTTGCTAACAGACCTGCTAAATGACATAAAGATCAGAGCTAACCACACTTGCCATAAGTCGTAGTCGTAATGATGGTAGTCTCTCCTTCTAAAGTAGTGATAACCTTTTGTTGCGTATCCACTTCTCCCTTCTGCAATGCATTTTTTACCACCTCTGGTAACTTTTCATCATCATCCCCATGCTTGATGGTGATAGTCTCTTGTGGAGTAGGTTTCGTATTCGCTTTTTTCCTATGCAATGAATTTGTTATCATCTCTGACAACACTTTATCATCGTCCCCGGGCTTCAACGACTCGATCAAATACTTCTTCACTCCAGAACCCTTGCTTGTTCCCAAACTTGCCATTCTGGGACTTCCAGTAGTCTCGTCGTGTCCCGAGCCATGCATTTTCAACATCACCGTGCTGCATGCACCCATCACTTTCTCATAAACGAGACTTATAGTACCTGTTACTGTATCTGCTACTTTATGCACATAATCCTTTGTGGCGCTTTTATTATCACCCGAGTGACTCAATGTACCGACAATAGACTCTTTCACTGTTGCGGCCTTACATGTGATTGCTGATGTGGCAGATGTTATTCTGTGGGCGTAGCTGCTGTTTTTGTTAGATGGGTCTGCTGCAATTGTGTCTAGGGCGGATTATCAACTTGCTGATCATGAGATCTTGTGTACACACTCGGTTCATTTTTTGCAGCCGTACTAAAAGCTTCCCTATGGTTGATATCTTGATTATTTGCCTTGATCCTTTGGATCTCCTCCCTATAAAAAAGGAAGAATATAGTATCTGAATATCACTTATGTTTAACTAAGAACAAAGTTTTATAACTGTGTGGTTAATGAAAAAAAATAGAGGGGTATGATAGAGTAGTGATTGTACTTTATGAAATGGTTCTATGCAGAAGGAGCCCGTTGTCTCTTCTCTAGGGCTGATACGTACCCTTTTCTTGGTAAACATTATCCTAGTGCTTGGTGCGTCGGCATTCCTTTGTTCTTCTGGTTATGAGCAGGCTTTACTGTAATGTTTCTACCCTGTGCATTCAGACACATTGGTTATTACGCAGTAATAAACTTCAGCACACATAAAAAGTACACCCATTTACCCATATTAACTCGTAAACTTACCCGTCATACCCTGCTCTTCATCGGCATCTTGAAACCGTATGTTCAACATCGACAAATCTTGGTTTTGCTAATCAAAACACCTCTTAAATCATTCCTAAATATGAAGCGGCACCCTTTGGTATATATGTGTGTTTTTATGGTGGGTAGACGGTTTCTGTGTGTAAAAGTGAGAGAGATAACAGGACGGGGCGGATCTCGGGTCTTCATTAAATGCGTTCTTAAGAAGATGGGAGGTAGGTGATGAAGCGGTGGGGAAGGTTCGTGTGAGGTTCAAGGTGTGAGAGAGACTAAAGAAAGTGGGAAAAAAAGGTTAAGAAAATGGGTCGGGCATTCAATGCATTTAATAACACCTCGGGGAAGTAATCTTCATGCTTAATATATATGGTATAAATATATATGGTATAATAAACATAGGGACGACTAAGAAATATTCATTTTCATTTTCATGTCTTTTTAAAAACAATTACAAGAGATATTACATTAAATTGTGAAAACTTTAGGGACGATAATGTCATCCCTATATTGTTCGGGCCCACTTGGTCAAAAGTTTCATTTGAGTTTATGCGGGCCCCAATAAGTCGTCCCTAAGTGCGTTGACTTATCGTCCTTAAGAAATTTAGTGACCAAGGTTTGGGGTTGAAAATTTAAGGACGATAAATTGTCCTTAAGAGTCTTAGGGACGACATTTCCTGACCTTCAGGGACGACATGCATCGTCCCTGAAAGTTAAAATTCTTATAGTTAGCCTTATACCCCCTTGAGTTATAAGGGTTCACGCCAAGAGTACCAGTTAAGCCACAAACTTTTTTTTTTCTTTTTTTTTATGTTTTATTTGTATTTATTGAGTTAAGTGTAGAGCTCACGTGTTTTATAACTCGAGTGATGAATGAATGATGTTTTTAGTTAATTTACAAGTTTTGAGTTATAAGAGAAAAATCTAAAGTGATAACTCATTTTGCTATGACATAAGCCTATAGCTCCCCGACACCTAATACTCAAATATGTTAGTCGCCCAAAAGTTTGATAACGGGCCATGTTCAAAGAAGAAAAACACGATGTTTTGGTATAAATTCACTTGATAATAAGTCGTGTTGGAAAATTGCTTATATTTAGTCATCAACTTCTACTTTTAGCCATTTGGTCTATCTTATGTGGGACATGATGAGGTGGGAGTTTAACCAACATAACTTGTCTTAAGGCCACAATAATATTTTATTCATGAAATGACTATTCAACATTTGATCCATACAAATAATATTTAATAAAACCTTTAGCTATACACGGAAATAGAGCTTTCCAAAAAAAAATTTTAAGCAAATATATAAAAGTGAGCAGATCAAAAAGGCTATAGTTGCAATTAATATACGATTCTAAAACTCAGCACCCACATAATTAAGCAAATTGGAAAATCAAAGTCTAGTTTCTACACATTACAAAACGTGTAGTAGCTGTATAACCTTTATAAATAAAGCGATAAGGTTTTTTGTACATTTGAGGATAAGGTTTTTTGCACATTTGAATACACTACCTTCCAGCCCATTTACTTGAACGTTGGAGAGGAAAAATTGAACGAACAAACCTTGTGTTCATTGTGACAACCCATAATGTACTTAGTATCTGTGAGGTTCAGTTCCATGTTTTGAGCAAAAGACAAGGACCATATATAAAACAACCACTTGATTGTTTTCCCTTTCCAACAAACTTCTTATCTAAACTACGCTGGTTAGGTTGTAACTGTTGATGCTTTTCTGTATTTTTAGACCCCTTATTAGCTTCACTTTTGCTCTTTTTCTCACATGAAGCAGCGCACCACCATTTTTAGCTAATTGCATTCCATAGTCTAAAACAGGATCGTACCCTATATACCTCTCCTCTATAGGTCGTTCCGGCATCAAGCTTAAGGCATTTGGATCATATTTAAGTAGCTCACGGGCCCTATCTGGATTTTGACCACTGGATGGGAGGTCATAGTAGTCCATATTCATGCCACTTCTATTGTCATTATACCTGAAGTTGAGCGTAATGAAACCATAACCGTTTCATCATCAGTGGGATGCGGTGTCACTATAGGTTTCAGAAATAAGATTTTACCTTCTTCCTATGAGGTCCAAACTTCTCAAACTCCAGCAATCCGTCAATTAGAGTGAAGATGGTGTAATCTTTGCCAATTCCAACATTCTTTCCTGGTTGAACCTGAAAATTAAGAAAATTAAAGCAAAAGTTGTTAAGAAAAATAGCATTTACTGACCGCATGAACTAAGTGGGCAAACAGGCCTTTTCATCTTTCAGTTTTTATGCAACTAAACAACTGATGCTAAGCATCTACACAGAACACTATAACAGATATCATATTTCATACAGAAGACTTAATAGTACCTAAAAAGCAGGGAAAATTATAAATTTACACATTTTTTATATATCCATTACGGTACCTTGAGTGGTTCGTGCCTTGAGCAATACTCATCACACGATGTGTTTAGCAAAATAGTCTTGTTTTAGCAGCGGCATACTCTACTCTAGCTTGTTAAACAAAGCTCAAACTTGCTTATTGGACTACATGCATGCTATTAACAGATGAAGAGCATGAATAACAATGCCATTCGTCTTCTAACATCGGGTCCATGCGTATCCCAGATACTTTATCAACATAATTGATATCACATGCATTATTTTTTATAGGATAAGCATGAAAAACTACTAATATGCTAACCTTGATATGCAATTCCTGCATCCATCACTTAAGAACCAGAAAGCTCTGAATGGCATCCACCTGTTAAAGAAATAGTAATGGCGTCCAATCCTAACGTGAACCTACAATAATTCATTTTTAATATTTTTTACCCGTTTGACCATTTTTTATATCTTGAGATGTCTTACTTATTCTACGAAAACTCAATTTCAGGATGCCAATATTGTAATGAAGCGGCCCGAGTATGAAATGGTCCATGAGAACCATTTTTCGATGACCAAAATAGGTAGCTGAGATTTGCAATAGATATATCAATTCAATAACAATCCAATTTTTCAATTAATTTTCTATAAAGTTTTATGCATTTCAAAAACATTTCAGGAGCCTAATGACCCACCAACCATTCTTATTTAATCTGTTTAACCTAATGGAAACCTGAATCAACCCACTCATGTGATATGGCCAGTATAGGAGCTCCTAAGATAAGTTAAAGCTATGGAACACTTAGAAAACACATATATACATACAAGTTATGCGACGTTGAGTATAGTTATATTTACTTACAACGTCCCTTAAGCAGTCTTTCCGGTTATCGTCAAGGCCATTTAAACTTTCCCAGAAAGCAACCTGTAACATACGAGAAGGAAACAACGTGAAGCTGGTTGCATGTGTAATGTTCGAGAACTGGGATTGCATATTTTTTGGTCTCATTGGCTTAATGCTTTTTAAAATACAATAAGCGGTTTGTAGCATTTGAATTGCTATTGGCTTTTGTTTTGCTGAAATAAGCACCTACCAATAACCAACTTGGTTATGCGTATTTCAAAGTTCCTAAGGCCACAAATATAAACCGAATATACACATTTCAAACACCCACTAAGTCTTAAACATTACATACCTCAGAATTACCGTTTGATATCGCCAAGCCTGAAACATCAAAGGCATCACCACCAAGATCAAAAACAATAATTATACCCTCTTTGTTGTTCAATCCATATGAAAGAGCAGTAGTCGTCGGCTCAAAGAGGAGCCAACTTTTCAAAGAAAACAAAGTAAATTTAGGAAAAGATACATTGAATAAAAAATTGTACCTGCAAATCGAAGTGGTTCGAACATCCATCCAAACAATGGCGTTATAAAGTGGAATGTTAGTTAACTCGCTCCAAACAGTAGCAGTCTCCCTCTTATTAGTAACTTCAATAGCTTTTAGTCCATTATCATAAATATAGCCATCTTGAGTACACAACTGCACTTGATTTCCAATGAGTCTGATGTGATACTGGATTCCATTTTTCCAGTACTACTAAGTTAAGATAGAACAAAATGAACAATGGATGAAAAAAAAAATTAAGAACTAATATATGATTGTGGTATCTAGGAAAGGTAATCTGCTTGATATACATGCCAATCTGAAGTAACATTAAGTTAAGGGTCTAAACAAATGACGACCGAACAATATTAGATTAATGATGGGTAGCAATCTAGAACAAAAAAAAGTTATGATGTAATAACGATATTGATGGAAGTCCTTTATCATATTTCATGGTATTGGTTGCAAGATTCGCCTATTTCCTCACGGTGGCGCTTGTGCACAGGTGTTCCTTGTACGTCGTCTGCAATTCTAATCAAATAATGAATCGAATGAAAAGAATGATTTAGGATATGCAAGAGTATAATAGATCATAGTATTGGTTCCATATACATGAAACTAATTATAATTGCATATTAGAAAACAAATGAACCTATGTGAAAGCATTCTGATTAAACACAGATCATGAAATACTCCAACATGTCAATGCACATGAGAAGTTAATCTACATACCCTTGCTCGTATGCAGGAGCGGATTTCTCGGCCATTCCAACGCTAATTTGTAACCTCTGAGCTCGTGATCTGATGAATAAAAATACAATTAGATGCACCTGTAGAATGATAGGTATGCAATAACATAATCTAGAGACTAAATAAGGTATATTGTTGAAGAAACCGCTAGCAGAATGTGCTGGAGAAAGATCCTCATTGACCAAAGCACCATCTCCTTTTTTTTGTTGAATCATCCGTGTATAGCTTAATGTTGTATGACCATTGATCCTTGTAGCGTCTCCTCTACTTAATCCTCGCAAGAACGATAGGAAAAAGCCATTCCATATACAATCTTAATAAATCTTATTAGTATATTGTTAAGGCACGTACCGCAATCTGCTTCCTGGCCGGGCACGTTGTATATTAGACTATGCTTGTGCTTCCTCTTACTCCTGCTTTTTTCCCTATCTTTATACCATTAATGTATTACTACACATATATAAATTATCATAAAAAGGTGCACAGGCAGTATGTGACGAGAACTTAGTTAGTGTATGATTGTCTATTTTAAGGACAACGGAACCGCAAGTATCTGCTTCATCTGGTGGCGGACACGTTGTATATATAGAATATGCTTTTGTGCATTCTGTCACTTACTCCTGCTTTATTTCCCTGTATCTTATATACCCATTATATCTGGATTACATAAAACGAAGTATATAAATTATCGTAAAAAAGGTGCACACAGGCAGTATTGTGACGTTATTTGTTAAGACTACATATAAGACAAAGTCTTAAGGAAAGTCTTAGTGGCATTAACAGTGAAGATTGACAATGAGTTAACCAGATAACTTGTCCATAATGAAACATGTAATATTTGTGCATAAAAGTTTCTATGAATAAAATCCTTAACGTGTCACAATATTGTACTGAGTGATTCGTGAAACATGTTACGAAGCTTATATAAATTCACTTGTAAAACATGCTATGTTTTAGGTGATCATGAAAATTCACACGCCATTCGTAGAACTATTCTGAAACTATGGTACAACATGAAGCATCATGGCATTCCTGCATTAGGGGTTTTGAGAATAATAACATGTAATTACTGTCAAAGTTTCTTGGGAAAAATCATACGTGTCAATGATTAGCTGTGATTGTGACTGATAGAGCTTAATAAAAATCCTTGTAAACATGCTATGTTTTGTGACATGAAAATCCCCGCATTATAGCTATTCTGAAATCAGGTCAACCATGAAGCTCATTGGCATTCCTGCATTAGGGTTTTGAGAAAAGAAGGCGTACCTTTTTTTTGGTTATTAGCGATAGGATGTCAAAACGACCCTGATACAAGTTAAACCACAAATTAAAGTCGATTTGATATGTGTATTTGGGAAAAAAAAACTTTTGAAACTGTGAAGATTGTTCACCTCTTAAGTAATGTTGCCTCCGGATGTGGCTGGCTGGCGTAGAGATGCGTTAGAGATCGAACCAGATGCTGAGAGGACACACATCTCTTGCTTGCTTTGTTTCATAAACGACATAAGTTTCTGACCAACATCTTGTGAAGTTATTTAGGGCAGAAACCGTAAGTGGAAGCATATATATTCATTAGTTAAGTAGATAAATATATAAATATCTACATAAGAATAAATAATAATATGTAATCGGATTGCAAACGATATAATGGAATAGTTTACAGAGTAAATAATAATATGTAATCGGATTGCAAACGATATAATGGAATAGTTTACAGAGGTATGTGTTTTTTCATACCTCTCCGGCAGAAATAACATGAGGTGTAAAACCTTGTCCAGTGTTCCCCGAATAAACAAATAAAGAAAATGGAACATAAATTTTTTCGGCCAATTTTTGTTGAACAAATTTAAATGTAGATGATATTTTAACTTGATCAACAAACAATGGTGGCAAACATGGTCGCGGATGCATTGCCATGGTTTTTAGGCTAGAGCTAAGGATTGATATGAGTTGCCCTAATATCTTCCAAGAAACTATGCATCATTTTTTTATTGATATCTTCTCAAAATCATTTCTTAAATTATCTTTTTGAGATATATATCAACTAAGAATAAATTCCATATTTATCTCTTTGTCAAATTAACTTACAGATTTGGAAAAATTATAAATTCTTTACATGACCTTATATATTTTAATTGTGTAAAGAAAATCAAAAAAACACAATTGGCCTAGTGGTCATGTTGTTATTTAATCTTACAAACAACCAAGTTCAAATCTTGTAGGGTACATTATTTTTAATAAATCTATAAATTTTGCATTAAAAAAAATGAAATTTCCTACAAATAATGATGACGTGGTATTATTGGCATTATGATGTGGCATACATCCTCTTATATATAATGTAGTATATATATATATATATATATATATTGTATATTGTATATTCAGAAGTTGTGGGGATCAAATGCCAGATTAAATGGGTTAAAAACCGACTTCATGTAAACAAGTTTTCGCATCATGTTTACGTTACATGTTACAAGTGGGATAGGTAGAAACAGATTGCACTAAAGAGCATGAAAATTTCTAGGCAACGATTCAAACTTTTATGATTCTACACACAACTTATACCATAAACATGTTAGACGAATAAGTGGCCCAAGCCCGATTGTGGGCTTGTGGTCCATTAGGGTTAGGTTCGATGTTGCTTATTTACAAAGCTATCTATTTATTATAAATAGATATGTCATCTCTTATGTAATTCATTCAATTAACTGATAATACATACAGAACCTTTATCATTCAGTAGCCTCCCTTTTTCCTAATTACCTTCATGGAAACAAAATTATCATAACTCCATATCATCTCTGGACCACAATTTATTTTCGGATAACTGATTGCCTTAAATGATTTTCAATAGATCGATTAGTATGTTATTTTCGTGGATCTGAAATAAAGATCGCATACTTGGTGGATCTGAAACAGTTAACATTGACTTTTAAAATTGAGGTTGAAGTTCGATAACAAAGGTATGGACTAGTTTATTTGCATAACCACGGTTTAGTTTCATTTTCATCATGTATTTGTTTAAGGTTGAATTTTTAATGAGTTGCTATATGTAATGATGGACATGGAAAATGTTTGTATCTCAATAAGTTTAGTAAAACTTGCATTTTAATAAGGTTTCCGGTGTTCCATGTGGGCTTTGTCCTCATATGGAAACATTGCTTCCTTATAATTGAATGTTCAACGTAAAAAATGTATATGCCTTGCATACCATGTTTTTACATGTGTTACGCCTGAGAAGAATCAGATCCACTTTCTGTTGGTCTAAGAAAATCTATATCGTTTTAAAATCTGTTTTATAGTGTCGCAATGTTTGAGTTTTCGTACATCACTTGGTGAAACGGAAGAATCACCATGGTATAAGTTACTCATCCAATCATTTTCGTTAGATCCGATCATCATAGGTTCAGCCGATTAAAAAAATTGGACAGTTATTGGCTTATTTGCTTTACCTACACCTCCGACTATATTAGTATATTTATTGCTTTTGCTTTCATTTTCTTTTCAGTATTAATTGATGCGATTGTCGGCTAGAAATTACTCGTATAATTAACCGCTTTTTATTTGAGAACAATAGTAATGCATTTGAGTCGTGAAGATATAGTTATGTTTAGAGGTGCTTGAATTTCATCTTGAAGGTATGATACTAGTTTGAATTTTTTTTTGAGCAGGGTTAATCTGCCATATAATAGCAACGTACTTTCAGTTTGAAGCCACTATCAGATATGAACTCCAAAAAGTATCACAAGACACATCGATAACTGTATATGAACCGATCCCTGCATATTAGCAACTTGAACCATTTTTTCTTAAACAAAATCCACGGTCATGTGACACAATACGATGTCATGTCTCCTTCTCTTTAGAGCGATTATGTTCCAGTCCAGCCCTAATACACACCCGTAGGTGAAGCGTTAGTGTTAAGGTTCATAATGTCGTTTTATTGGGAGAAGACAACCTAACGGAGTGTATTATGGCTGACATGGAACCTAACGCTCTAAAAGAAGGGACATGACAAGTACATTGACCCATGACGTGAAATTTGTAAGAAACAAAATGTCAAGATGCAGATAGACTGATCTATTCATATAAAGTTCGATGTATTGTGATACTTTTTTGAGTTCATATCTAATACTGGCACAAATGGGAAAGTACTCACTATTACAATGCCATTAACCCTTTTTTGCCAAAGAATAACAAAACTATGACATGGTACAACGTAAAATTAAAACAAATAGAAGAACATGTTATCTAAAAACAACAACGTTTAATCACTAAGAGCATCTCCAATGGCAAATACCTTCAATAAGTTTTTTTTTGCATTTACTTTTTGTACTTGATAGCATTTAATGAATGCGTTTTTAATTATATATTTGTTCATTTCATGCAATAGCTTTTCATTTTGTTGTCAAACGCTTGTAACTGCACAAGTCATTGCTAAAAAGTGGTTAATCAAGTCATTGCTCCAATGCTAAAAAGCATACTAAAAGCTTTTCTAAATAGTAAAAAGCCTTTTAATAACCACCCCATTGGAGATGCTCTAAGTTTTTGGTATTTAATTGGTCTTTTGACATATATGCCTCGTCATTGGTATTTTTTTATAATTGTTTGGATAACTTTATTTGAGGCTTATTTCTATCATATGACTCTCGCACCGGGAGTTGGTTTTAACAAGTGTGCACATATATCCGTCTTTGAAAATCTTGACAACAACCGGCGTGCACATATGTTTGTCTTCTAAAATGATGACCAAAACAAATGCGCACATACGATTGTCTATGAAAATGTTGACTACAACATGTGTGCACATATGTATTTTGTTAGTTATGATTAAATAATTCCTTTATTAATTATTTGTGTTACAGGTACGAGTATGATGAACAATATTATGATGAGCAATATGAAGATTGCATATGTGTTTTGTACATACTGTCTAGCGAGATGATGGTTATGATAAATATGTAAAAATTAAAGACACATGCTCATGCAGTGGATACAAGTGCACATGAAGTAACTTGAGTATAGGGCATGGGCGAACTCAAATGCACATATACATACAAAGAAATCCAGAGTGCCTAATGAGGGGAAATGCATGTGCATATACGACAACATCAAATCTGGTTGTATTACAGATTAGTAGACACGTCTATACGTATGACCGTTTATGCGTGTCAACTCGAAACTGATTTCATTTATTATTACTTTTAAGTGTTGTATTTGAAATATGATTTTAGATTTTGAAAATGTATTACAGTACATGTAAAGAAAATTATTTTTGTTTTTTGGGGTTTTTCATTTCGTGCACTTGTGTTAATTTATGTTGGTTTACCTCCAAAAAGCATTACATTAAGTGTTATGGTAAATGAACACTAAAAACATGTAAATTTAAATTTTCTGGAAAAGAAACACGTATGCACATTACCTTTTAAGACCATTCATGGTGAGAAAAGAAATTATTTCAAAAAAATTTAAATTCCTAAAATTTAGGAAATGAAAAAAACATTTTTTTATAAAAAAAATTCAAAAAGAAAATTAAAAAAAGTAGTTTTACTATTATACCATTTTAAATAAATTAATAAAAATAGATATTTAAGAAAATCTGATTGGTTGATGTTGGTTCTCGCAGTTCTGTACATTTGTTTGGTTCTGAAAAGAACCTGTTTATATTTTAGTATTATAATATTATATTAATATATATATATATATATTTAATTTATTATATATATATATATTATTAGATATTATATATATATATATATATTTATATATATATATATATATATATATTGTAATATTGTATATTCAGAAGTTGTGGGGATCAAATGCAGATTAAATGGGTTAAAAACCGACTTCATGTAAACAAGTTTTCGCATCATGTTTACATTACATGTTACAAGTGGGATAGGTAGAAACATATTGCACTAAAGAGCATGAAAATTTCTAGGCAACGATTCAAACTTTTATGATTCTACACACAACTTATACTATAAACAAGCTCAAAATTTTATACGACTAATATGAAGCATTTATCAAACATCATGTAGGCATTTAATGAAACTGATATTTCATTAAAAAAAATCCATGTATAAGCATCTTAATTTAATCCATAATATGAAATCATGTACCGGAATTACACAAACCCAAAAGATGTAATTGGGAATTTATGTTTTATGCGTATTATATGCAAAACCTTATTTTTGCTTGGCACCTTTTAAAGAGAAGATGGGAGTATAAGGCTAAACGTAATGGGACGACCTTTTGCGGTCGGTCGTCCCATGTGGCAATAAAAGGGACCTGGTCACCCCACTACGCCGACTGAAGCAAGACCTGGTCACCCCCAACCTTTGCAAAGTTAGGATCTTCTGCACGACCTTACAATTGGAAGAAGATTTCGTATTAAAAAAAATTAACTCTTTCTTTTATATTTTTATTTTAAAAAAATAAACAATCTCCCATTCACTATAAAATCTCACTTTTTATACCATTTTTAATCACAAAACACAGACATTTTATACACTTTCATTATCTTTTTTAAATGGTTTGTTCGATACCACATAGCGACGATGAAATCCAAGCTTTGGTTCAAAAATAAATTGACGAAGATATGGTTCATCAGAAAGCGATTTTGGATTTAGCCTTGCAATTTGATAATGCATGCACAACTAAAGAAGATCTTAGAAAAGCATACGAGAAATGTAATCACATTCCACAAGAGAGCCGTGCTTTGATCAACACTTTCTTAAAAGAAGGTTCTGATAAAGATTACGAGCTAAAACTTTCTATGTACAGAAAGACTGCAAAACTAGAAAAACAAATGAATGCTAAGTTAGCTTGGGTGGTTCGTCATCACAGACACATGAGATTGGTGATGTATACCTTACTGCGGAAGAGTTACATCAACTACATCTAGATGAAGAAGCCTTAAGAGAAACACTAGAAGAACAAACAATGGATGAAAAGGCACGGGATGAGAAGATTAGGCAAAAACAAGCTGATGATGATGAATACTTTATGGAATTTTGGGTGATGAGAATTGATTCAGATTACGAGTCATCAGATTAATAAACTAGAAACTATTTTAGTGTAATGTTGTTTTAATTTAATGTTTTAAATAAAGTATTGTATTTTAAATTCCGTTATTATATTTTCAAATTTTGAATTCCAACGGCTAGTTTTTCGTTATAAATACCCCACCATCTCCTTATTATATCACACAACTTCTTATCCAACTATCCAGATGGATTCCAATTTCACTAACGAAAATGATCCATGAGAATACAGTCTTGATATAGACCCCAAATCCAGTTACCATTATACCCGGTCCTGCGGGTGTTGTTCAGCTCTCTAATAGCATATGTGTTAACCATCTTCCTCAACCCCAAACCCAGTTAGGATAATACCCGGTCCTGCAGGTCTTGTTCAATGAGCCAAGCTGCTTAAAGAAAGT
>BQNB010036017.1:0-28158 GCA_026074375.1 Tanacetum coccineum | reverse complement strand
GTTAAAAGGAGTTCTGTAAAATTATGCGCTTAAAATGGGTTATCAATATAGCGCGGCCTATATATATATATATATATATATATATATGAGGAAGGTTAAAATAAAAAGACAAATATTCGTGAGAAGGATAAAAAGAAAACTTTTTTTTTAAAAGTTCTCGAAAAATTCCATTAAATCAGGTATGTTGGTGCATAAAACTTTTGTAAAAGAAGTTTTTCTAATTTTGAGTTTTTATACGTTTTTTTAATGCGCAAAAAAAGAAATTTTGATGCACAAAAAATTTTTGATGCACAAATTTTTTGACTTGTTATAGTTTGATGCGCAATAAAATTTTGATGCAAAAAGTCAAAAGAAGTTGGGTACAAAAACGAATTTTTGATGCACAAAAAACCGATTTAATGCACAAACGTTTTTTTTTCATAATTTTTTTTCGGCAAAACTATCAACTTTTAGAAAAACTTCATTTACAACTTTTTCATGCACCAACATATACGATCTTGTGGAATTTTTTAAGAACTTTTTTTAAAAAATAAATCTTTTTATCCTTCTCACGAATATTTGTCTTTTTATTTGATCTTTATCATATATATATATATATATATATATATATATATATATAGAGGAAGGTTAAAATAAAAAGACAAATATTCGTGAGAATGATAAAAAGAAATTATTTTTTTTAAAAAGTTCTCAAAAAATTCTAAAAAAATTCCATTAAATCAGGTATGTTGGTGCATAAAACTTTTGTAAAAGAAGTTTTTCTAATTTTGAGTTTTTATACGTTTTTTTAATGCGCAAAAAAAGAAATTTTGATGCACAAAAAAATTTTGATGCACAAATTTTTCGACTTGTTATAGTTTGATGCGCAATAAAATTTTGATGCAAAAAGTCAAAAGAAGTTGGGTACAAAAACGAATTTTTGATGCTCAAAAAACCGATTTAATGCAAAAACGTTTTTTTCATAATTTTTTTTCGGCAAAACTATTTACTTTTAGAAAAACTTCCTTTACAACTTTTTCATGCACCAACATACACGATCTTGTGGAATTTTTTGATAACTTTTAAAAAAAATAAATCTTTTTATCCTCCTCACGAATATTTGTCTTTTTATTTGATCTTTATCATATATATATATATATATATATATATATATATATATATGTTCACGCATACTCGGTAATTATATATAGTCCAGGAGGATGGCTGACATGAAAGAACTCAAAACTTGCTATTATCTTAGTTGAACCAATTTTGTATCATAATAAGCTCAAACCTGGCTGACTAAGTTAATATCATCATGTCTATTATTAAAAAACATGGACCTTATACCATGAGATTTTGTTGTTGCGATAGGGCATATCATATCATATCCATTTATACAATCCAAGTTAGGAAATAAATACACATGCACAAACTTTTAGCAGATTATGTCTGTGTGTTTGGTGCTTGGGTTATGTGTAGTGGTTTAAGAGGTTAATCGAATATTCATAGTTTGTCAAACACTTCAAATAATCATAACTGATTTGGTTTAGTCGAGAAAAATGAAATGAGTGAGGAGATTAGTCTTTTTCTACTTTTTACTATATACTCACGTTGCTATGTGCGATTAATTGTGTAGTTTAAATTAGGATCGAGCATGATCGGATGGGACAGAGAAATCGGACTGAACATATTTCGGTCTTGTCCGCTCCGTTTCGGTCTTTAGCAAACCCGACCATTATTCTTTGTTGGACCGGACCGGACCATACCAAAGACCGAACCAGACCAGACCGACCCGGACATGGACAGAGCATTTCGGTTCAGTCTTCGGTCTCGTGTTTTTGGCCAAACGGGTTTTCGGTCCTGTTTTCAGACCGTGATGAGCCGTAGTTTAAATAATGTGCTTTCATTTGATATGCAGGCTTCGTGGCTTTTAATCTGGTAGTAGGAAGGGGTGACAATCGAGTCGTGTTCGAGTTGACATATTCAGGTTCGTGGGTTAGTGATATGTGTGAAAACACATATCTGTTTTATATCAAAAATGGCCCTAAAAAGACAAAATTGTGCTTTAAATGCTTGAATATTGCTTGTTTTGTCTTTGTGATTGTGTAGGTGTGGATATTGTAAAAATCTTAAGAAAACGGTTAAAACCGGGCAAACACGAACACGGGAACGGAAGAGCACACAAAAAGCCGGGAGAATGCTATCAAAAGTCAACTCAAGTCAACCTTCAGTCAAACATGATCAACACAAAAAGCCAAAATCCTAAAATACCAAATCAGTCCCTCAAAGTTAATCAAAATTACAAAAATAATCCCTAAAAACCTAACGGTGTTAACTCTTGTTTATAAGAGTTAACACCCGTTAACTTTCTTATAACACAAATCCATGCCCGATGTAACACCCCCAAAATGGGTCACAGCGGAATAAGGGTCCGGGGCGTGTTACTTCAAGATCAACAGCACAAGATATATATAAGAACGACACAAAAAGTCGTTATTAAGAGGATAATACAAAGAAATCATAAAACTAATGGTTCAAAATAAATGTGTTAGCCAAAGATGTGTAAAACCCGAACTCTTGGTGAGGAATTCTGAAAACCCATGGATATATAACAAACAAACTTTTCTACTGGAGTCCACTCCCTACGGACTAAAAGGCTCATACCAAACGCACCTTTATTCTTACCTCCAATCCATGAAAACATGAACACGAATCCTCCATAACCAAAATAACTTGTTACAACCTACGTTTACTTGGATTTAGTTGCTGGATTATAACAGAAACTGACTTTTAGACATGTTGCTAATTTGGATTCATAATCATGTGGGCCGAATCTTCAAGTGGCTAAATCCAAGTAAACGTAGTAGTCGAAGCCCTATATGGCAACAGATCAGTTTTGAACTCTTTATAGGCTGATTGAATACTTGACCTAAGAAGATAGAGCGACTCAGGCTCAAGAAAATTTCAACAATGCCCCGTAGTAGCAAAACTTTATGGTAGCTATAGATTGTTAATATCATTGCACTTAACATTGTTATGTGGTAACTCTCTTCTTCGAGTAATAATGATGATTCCGGTTCAGTTTTTCGGTTGTTTACGTTTATATATGATTTGGTCAGTTTCACACCAACAAACGTTTTTTATCAAGAAAATGGTTTATCCTTCTTAATCTTTTGTTAATATAAGCCTAGACTACATATAACCAATTTAAACACACACCATAGTTATGTACAATTGTCGTAATACATATGAATGAAAGCAAAGAGCCATCAGAGACCTCGCTTAGTCTAGATTATAGATTTAGAGTTAGATATTGAAGATTCAAATATTTATCAATATCCAATGGACAATCATCAGTCACCCAATTTTTGTAAATTAAAAAAAACACATTTTTTACCTCTTTTTAAAATTAAAATATCTTACAAACGGTACCTTCGTTTAAACTACAAAAATAAACCACCGCTACGTAGATTAAATCCATCTTACTAACAGGGCACTTGATATGACTTTCGACGAACTTTTTTTTCATATTTCTTATATAGTTACGTCTGAAAAAATCACATGTGATTTATATTACAAAAAATCACAATGTGATTTTTACAAAATCACATGTGAATTCCCAAAATACATGTGATATCCATAAATCTCATGTGATTCTTTCTAGACGTGACCAAAAAATAAAATTAAAAAAAAAATTCGTCGAAAGTATATCAAAGTGCCCCTCTATAAAAAGATGATTTAATTCTCGTTGCAATGGTATGTTTTATTTTACGTAACGATTAACGGTTTGTGAGATATTTAATTTTAAAAAAGAGGTGAAAAGTGAGTTTTATTTAATTTGATGAAAAAATGGATGGTTGGGATGGAGTCTTGGGATTTATGATAAAAAATGGATCTTTCTTACCCAATCCCTCACACAGTTTAGTTGATGTTCATCTTTAGCAAGATCCTGAGATCATCTACGTGTTTGGAATGACATAACAGATTAGTTATGTATACAAATAAACAGAATAGTGGTTGTGAGCCGACCATACCCGAGCTAAAATTACATGGTTTGACCCATTTTTCCACTTCTAAATACTATAATTGGAACATCACTTCGCTATCGGCATCACTATCTCCATCTTGCCGCATTGAATCAACACCTAAACTCGCTCATAACTTACAGCTAGTACAAAATGCTTGCTGTTAACGGTCCCAACCTCTATTTCAAAGGATTTTTGGTCCACGTGTTATGGGTTTCATCCTTTGTGCAAACGGGGGTTCGTAATCAACGGGTTATAAGATAAAGCACATATTGCATATACTTAAATTCAGACGAATCAAAAGGCAATAAGCGTAGTTACATAGTCATGTTATGTGGACAAATACCATCCTCTCAAAATTACATGCAAAGCATAGTTACTTAGTCATGAAACATGACTAATTTAACTTATACCAAACATAGCCAATGTAGGTGTATATACCTAATTATAATATGTATAATGACTGAGTTCTAGCCAATACTCTGGAAGTTACCAAATCAGCTGACCCCATTGTGC
The DNA here is from genome assembly GCA_026074375.1 of Tanacetum coccineum. Lineage (NCBI taxonomy): Eukaryota > Viridiplantae > Streptophyta > Magnoliopsida > Asterales > Asteraceae > Tanacetum > Tanacetum coccineum. The sequence goes on along the minus strand of BQNB010036017.1, from coordinate 23,635 downwards.
GAAGGAGATTTGTACCAAGTCCAAAAACTAGCTTGAAGTATTTTAAGTAGATGTGATGTCTAGGTGTTATTGAACCTTATGTAGATTGTAGTGTATGCAAGTAGTATAATGAGCAGAGTGAAGCTAAATAATCCCGCGAAATAAGATGCTATCGAGCATGAAAAGATCTGAAGTATAAAGTGAGACGAGTATTGAAAGGGTTATAGAGTGTTATATTAATGTCGTGTATATATAGATTAAATTGTATCTTTACGGGTATGCTAATGATGTTATTCTGTAAACCTTATGCTTTATCACATTGTTATGTGTGAAGGTGATTCTATAAACCTTATGTTTTACTATTCGTTATTTTGATTGTTCAAATTGTTACCGGTTAACAATTTGGAAGGCAAGTGTTAGGAACTAATAGTCAGGGCTAATGCCCAAGATGAGTTTTTGTCTGAGTAAAAAACGAACTTGAAACCATATAATATACGAAGATATGTAGGTGTATCTATAAGTATATGTGTACAATTGATTCTGCAATTTGAATGTTTTCGATAAGGTTATTCTTCTAGGCTTTTCTAAAAGAGATTTTGACTGCTTGTTCAAATTTTGTTATAACTTGTGTATTTACTTCAAACGAGTTATGTTATTTGGCATAGTCTTCGCATATAATGTATACTATATTTTTGTAGCTTTTTGCTCTCATTTACTTTGTGCTGTCACAATGGAAACTTTTTTTATATATAAGCTTCTGTTCTTTCTGACCTTTTTTTATAAAGATTATAATATAATATTTTTGTTGTAGGGATATCTTGACGGGGTGGATGAAGCGGTTAATTAAACTTCGTGATATGTAACTTAGTCTTTTGAATCTAGTCATGTCTTTATATACATAAACCACCACTATATGAACAAAACCACGCTATATCCGGCCAAGACCCGGCTATATGCGGTTAGACCCGGCTATAATCGGTTATATCCGCTAGACCCGTTGATGAATACAAATAATGAACACTTCTATATCAATATTATCCATCTGTTATGCCCACTTTTATATATTATTGCAAAATTTAAGTACCTAATAGCATTAAAAAGTTGATAAATGCAGTAATTCTTATTTTTGTGAAGACAAGTCTAAAAGGCACATAATTGAACTAAAACCAAGATATTTAAAGATTGCTGATTTCTGACCAATACGCCGTATCCAACAAAAGAGATACGGCATATCAGCGCCTGACTTCACAAGAAAACGCGTTTGACTAATTCCCAATACGGCGTATCCCTCCTGTATACATACGCCGTATCCATGAAGATAACTATTCGAAGATACAATAAATCAGTATTTGGGAATGAAAAGCGACTGATTTATTGCTGAAACGTAGCGCGCACTCCAAGGAATCCAGCCCAATACGCCGTATCGACCTTGCCAGATACGTCGTATCAAGTCTTTTTCAGACACTATAAATAGAAGACTCAAAAACGAGTTTTCAGTGTGCAATATCATATTCTTTATATCATACTCATTAAAGACGAATTTTAGAAAAGAAGATCAGCCACCAAGATTAAGCATTGATCACGAATTCCATAGAAGACATCGTGTAATTTTTACTCTCTTAATCGTTCGATTTTTAATTATTTGATTACGCTTGTATAATTACAATGGTTATGGGCTAATACCCTTGGGTATTAGCCATCTTAATACCCGAAGGTTTGTTTCATTCTCCACTGCAGCCTTCCACTTCTTAAAAGTGTTAAATACCTCAGATTTATTTTTATGAAAATAAACCCATACCTTCATGCTGCTGCAAAAGATAAAGGTAACATAGTAGGCGGGATCCATATTATGGAAATAGATGTAGGCCATAGATAATCTGTAAAAACAGCTCGAGCCCTGTAATTGTTCTTGTATTGCCTAGACAATACGAAGCTTACCTTCTTCTGTTTCCCCAATACACATGGCTCACAAAAGCCTACAGCAGGCTTTTGTAAATCTAGAATCCTACCCTTCGAAGCTAGAATCTTCATACCATTCTCACTCATGTGCCCAAGCCTCTGGTGCCACAGAGCTGCGTTGCCCCTACCATCGATAGCTGCGTAAATCCCATCAGAGGGTACCTCAACCATAAAAAAAAAAAAAAAAAATAATTTAAAGGCTTCCCACGTTGTTCCCACGAGCTACCACCAAACTACCTTTAGTAACCTTCCACTGCTGGTCTTCAATCCAACATGTACTCTTCCTCATCAACGCGCCCAACAAGAGAATTAACCTCATCTTTAAGGCCCTGGAATTGTTTACCCAACATCCTTCAAGTCTAACTTGTACCAAAATAAGTTTTGAGGACAACATCCCCAACGCCTGCAATGTCTAGAGTCTTGTCATCTGCTAAACGAACCTTACTGGAGCGTAGCTTGAACCTTTCTAACTCTTCTTTGCAATAGGTAGCATGGAACGATGCACCAGAATCCATTATACGATCATCAATCGTATTCTTAACGCAACATACTAATGCGTCATCATAGTCTCTAGCTGTCATGTTAACCTCTTTATCCCTAGAGGTTACAGGCTTGGAACATTGATTCTGAAAGACGCCAATCTAACTTTTAGTTTAAATTAACTAATATGGCCGGACAACACACAAAGCTTTCATTGTTTTGGATAACTTTGCGGTGTGTAGTTTACACTTCAATGTTTTCCACCTTGCTTCTTGTTTCTGACTCGATTGATATTTATGAAAACCTCTTCAGTCATAATTTGGGTAACTAAAAGGACTGCAGGATACTATATACATCCACACCTATGTGGGATGAGCTATACTTTCATTTTCTTTTTTCAAGTTTTCTATTTCATCTACAACAACTAACTTCAGTCTTGAGTTCTTAGAAACATTTTAGTTAGTTACGAAATTCTTTATCTCGGTACACTACCCATCCCAAGACATAGCAATAACAATTTAAAGTCACGACAACCTTGACCAAATTTAAAAAAAGATATAATTAGACACCATCATGTATATTCCTTACATGACTACTCTACCTATACCTATTTCTTTCTCTATTCACATAGTTACGTCTCATCACCTGATTCAAATTTTAAAAAGATAGAAATAATATATATTCTCAAATAATGCTAGGAATAGTATTAGAAATAGTATTATGAATAGTATTAGGAATAGTATATATTCTCAAATAGTGCTAGGAATAGTATTAAGAATTGTATATATTCTCAAATAGTGCTAGGAATAGCAATGATGACAAATAGTAATAGGAAGTAACACTATTGTTATATTCTTCAATAGTGTACCTCTTCTTATGTTTTTTTTTGAACGGCAAAGATGGAATATATAAAAAAAAAAGACTAGCAAGACGCTAGAAACTTAAAGTACAATAGAGTCATCAAAGAGAAATACATAACATCAAAAAATGGTAAAATCCCGAGACTTTAACTGCGAGGGAATCAAAAGGGATGAAAAAACTTTTGACACGAAGGCCGATGGATCGGTTTTCACTTCGGCAAAAGAAAAACCCCCCATCCCGGAGGCCGAGCCACCGGTTTTCACTTCGGGATGGATTTTGATGAAACCCCAAACAAGTCCCGAGAGAACGAAAAAAAGAAGAACCATCCTCAAAACCGAAGAAGATGCCAAACGAAAAAACCTTGGCGTACAGGTACGCCAACCCAGCGAACTTGAACGCCAGCTTCAGGGAAAAACCAAAAGCAGCTCTAACCATTGCCATTACGCGTAATCGAAAGGGGATACATAAGCCAGTCATTCCAAGATAACTTCATATGGTCCCTATTGTGAAGCCACGAAAATGAAGAGAAACGAACATTATCGAATAGATCACTTTTCCTCAACGGTTGAGAGCTAAACGTGACGCTATTTCGGTATCTCCAAAGCCACCAAAGAACCGAAGTAGTAATAACATAGAACCTGTGTTTTTTCTCTTTAGAAGCATGCCAAGAGATGATCCAATCATTGAAAGAATCCCAAGAAGAAGCTTGAAAAAGAGGAATATCACACCATCTAAAAACGAGCTTCCACATATCGGTAGCAATGTCGCATTCGAAGAAAACATGATTAGCAGATTCAACATTGGCATTGCAAGAAGGACAAGAGATGGCCGGAATATCCATACCACGCGAAGAGAGATTCAATCTATGAGGGAGTCGGTCCAAGGAAAGCCTCCACATAAACACATTGACCTTCCGGGGGATAGATTTATCCCAAGTAGTAGCATGAGCAAGAGTGGGAAGGATATTTTGGTCAATCCTATAACGAGCATCCTTAACGGTAAAAGTACCATTAGGACCAAGACTCCAAGTACAAGTATCTTCATTGACATCAATATTTAGTTGACCGATCTCATTTAACATGTCACATAAATAGGCAAGATTTCTAACACCAAGATTGGTCCGAGACCAATTCCAAGACCATTGCCCATTATTAATACGGTCAATGATAAGACAATCTTTGTCTTGATCAAGATGATAGAGCCGATTGTACCTTGTAAAAAGAGGAGTCTCGCCTACCCAAATATCTTTCCAAAATCGAATACGAGTGCCACAACCTGCTTTAAAACGAAAAGTGTTAGATAAGATAATACCTTTCGAGTGGAGAAAATTGGAGGTTCCAACAATGTTAGCCCAAATGCCCTTGAAGCTACAACCATTTGTATCGAAACCTCCTTCTTGACCATGATAAGCTTTGATGACCTGAACCCAAAGGGCGTTTGGGGAAGAAAGCAACCTCCAACGCCATTTTTGAAGAAGAGCAAGGTTGAAAGCTTTAAGACTGCCAATGTTTAACCCTCCTTTATCGAAAGAATTAAGAATAATTGGCCATTTGACCCAAGCCATTTTGTTTTTATCTTTATTACCACCCCAAAAAAAAATTAGCTCGAATTCCTTTCCAGGACTTGACGGACGATTCGGGTGCTCTGAAAAACGATAGATAGAATACCAAGACCTTCCCAAGCAACTTACTTTGATAAGAGTCAGATCGACCCCCAATCGACAGAAATTTAGCTATCCAAGAGGAAAGCTCCAAATGAAAACGATCAACAAGCGTCTTCACAAGCAATAGACTTCATCATTGGAACCAAATGAGGGAGACCAAGGTAATTGAAAGGGGACATACCTGCATACAACCAGCATCGCTAGCCATACTTAAACTTCATCTTTATTAACCCCAATACCATAAATATTAGACTTGTGAATATTAATCTTGAGACCCGAGGCTAGATAGAAAACATGGAGAACACGAATGATATTATCCATGTCTATTTAGAATCTAAAAAATTGGCTTTGATAGCTTGGAAAAAAGTGTGTTCTCCATCAACTTCGGGTGGACGTGGAATTGGTGTATTCAAGCTTCAAACCTAGCAATGTTGACTAAATGGTGGTGGCGATTTTACATAGAACCTGACGCTCATTGGCATTAGGTTATTACCTCCATATATGGTTCAAATGGCCGTTTAGACTTAACTTATAATTCACATACATATCAGAGGCCCATGGAAATCAATTATTGATTTAAGAAGTCACCTCCTTAAATTCAACTTAGATTTACATTTTGTGTTTATGAGAAAAGTAAGAGATGGAAGTTCTTTTTGCTTCTAGGAAGATGTTTGGTAGGGGGTTTAACTTTAAAGGAGACTTTTCCTAGATTATACCAACTAAAGACTTTTAAATTTTGCAAAATTAGTGATCGGTGCTCTATGGGTAGCGGTCTTGATCGATTCTTGTGGGCTTAGAAGAGGCCACTTCGCTATTAGAAAGCTCCCAACTAGCAGCTTTATTGGATCACCTTCAACATCTTTACATCACCTCTGATCAGGGCACTTGGGAATTCAAACTTGACAATTCTAATCTTTTCTCTATTTCATGTGTTCGAAGATCTATTGACAAAGCCATATCGGTTCCATTCAGCAATAAAATTAGATGGAATAACTCAATTCCTATCAAGATCAACATTCACAATTAGAGGTTACTTAATGAAATGTTGCCTACTAGAATTAATCTAGATATTCGCGGTATTGACTTAAACTTGACTCAATGTCCTGTTTATGATGATGCTTTAGAGACGGCTCAATATCTTTTCATTGATTGCACAATTGCTTAAAATCTATAGGTTAATTATGATTCAAAACTGGTGGTAACTTCATTACCCAAAAGACTTGCAAAGTTTAATCTTTTAGAGTGACTCGATTTCTCTTCCTCATAGGCTCAAGTCTTGTTTTGATGTAATCATTCAATCAACAACTTGGATTATTTGGCATTGTTTCGACATTCACCCTCTACGGAAAGACATTCTTAGGGACGAAATTGTTAGCCCGTATATTTTGATATAGCCTGTTATTTAGTGAGTTGGTATTTGTATCGGGCTCAAGCCCAAGTCTAGAAGCTTCTTTGTAAACATTATATTGTGTCAATCGTGGAAGGAATAAGATAACTCGATTCACAGATTTACATGGTTTCACGCCTTCTTCTAAAAATTTTGATCCTCTAAACCTACAAACCACATGTCGTTCATTACTGTGTGCTAGGTCACACTTTGTGTTTGTCGTGCTTTAGGTAACACATTATTTGGTTTTTAACGTGCAAGGTCATGTCCAGTTTGTTTGTTTCTATGGTTATTGTGTTTGTTTTGACTTAAAAACCCTTTTTTGAATCCTACACCTCTACGTACACAGTACCTTAACTACAAACCCTAATACAACTTTACTACATAGTATTCCCTATACAAACCCTAATACATAACTGTTCCAATCGACATATACCCTTCATCACTATTTTGTTTCACCATGAGAGGCTCGAATGCATCCACTATCACCCCTCTCTCTGAGAAACTCTCATTGGTAACCCATCATCATCTTCTTATGAGGGTACCGGTTAAGCTTGATCTTGATAATTGGAATTATAGGTCGTGGGAGTTTTTCTTTGAATAATTGTGTGCTAGTTATGAGGTTGACAAATATCTACATACTCCCACTTCCGAGAGTAGTATGAGTTCTTTGGTACCTCTCACACCCGAAGAGCTCAAGGTTGATAAGATTGTGCTCTCATGGATACTTTTCACTCTTTTCGACTCACTTCAAGCTAGGCTTGTTGTGGCGCGTCCAAAGTCCGCTAAGGAAGCATGGGGACTTATTTCCAACATTGTAAAGGACAATAAAAGGTCCCGTACTAATGATTTGAAGACCGAGTTACGTTCTATCAAGATTAGGGACCAAAGCATGTAATCTTATTTTCAAAAGATTGATTCCATTGTCAACATCCTCACTAGTCTTGATGTACATGTTAATGATGAAGATGTGGTTCACTATGCACTTGAAGGTCTCCTGGACACTTACAACAAAGTTTGTGGCTATATTCATTGGAAGGATACTTTTCCCGATCTCAAAACGGAGCGTTCGTTGTTAATCACCAAAGAGATGCGCTTAAAGTCTAGGGCTCTTGCTTTGCCGGTGGACTTTTCTTCTCTAATGGTGCTTGTAGTGGAACCAAGTAATACTCAGCGCTCTCCTTCTACACCTCAAGGTAAATCTTGGAAGCCTTATTTCAATTTCTCTAAGGGAACTTTTTGTTTTGGTGATTCATGTCGTTATGTGCATGATACTAATGTACGTGTGGGTAGTAATAATAATGGGCTTAACAAGGGTCATGAAACTAGTGGAAATTCTACTAATGCTTTGTTAACTAAGTTGCTAGCTCAATTGGGAAATTTAGGATTGCATGCCATTATACTGAATTCTACAACTAGTAATAATGCTCCTGTGGCTTTCCATGCTAGCCCAACCACACCTTTTAGTCCATCGGGGTTCACTGGAACATGTAGTAGTCCATCGGCTGGCCCAACCCCATCACCTCCACCTGGGTTTACTATACCGGCCCAACATGTTCCCTACTATTACCCAACTGGACCTACAACCCACTATTACCCTATTGCACCTAATACCAATGTTGCGGCCCAGAATGTTTCCAATGCTCCCAATAATCAAGATGCCGTTGTAGGTCAGGCCCAACCGGCCTAGTCCAGTTCCACCGGATCAGTCGCTACTTCGGGACAAGCTACTTTACTACCTCAAGCCTTTACTACCAAAACACTTCATGACCCTACTACCGGTGCATGGAATATGGACACAGGTTCTAGCTCTCACTTAAATAATTCAATTACTAGTTTAAGTACTATTTGTAATTCGTATATGTATTTGTCTATTTCGGTTAGTGACGGCCATTCCATACCTGTCACCAACACCGACCATAGCATTTTGTCGACTCCCTCAAAATCTCTACATCTCAATAATGTCCTTATTACCTCTTATATTGTCAAAAATTTAATTTTTGTTTGTCAATTTGTTCGTGATAATGATTGTACTATTGAATTTGACTCGTTTGGTTGTTTTGTTAAGGACTTCCTCACGCGTCGGGTGCTTCTCCGATGTGATAGCATAGGGGACCTCTATCCTGTCACAGCTCCGTCTCCAATTCCACATGTCTTTCTTGTCAGTCAACATACGTGGCATCAACGTCTTGGACATCTAGGAGGTGAAGTGTTACGACGTCTTGTCTCTAATAATGTTATTTAGTGTAATAAAGAGAAGCCTCCCGTCCTTTGTCATGCTTGTCAACTTGGCAAACATGTGAGACTTCTGTTTGTCAGATCTAGTACTATTGTTACTTCCTATTTTGACATTGTTCACTCGGATGTGTGGACTTCACCTATACCGAGTCTTTCAGGTTTTAAATACTATGTTTTGTTTTTGGATCACTATTCTCAGTTTGTTTGGGTTTATCCTTTAATTCATAAATTTGATGTTTTATCTAAGTTTGTGTTATTCCGTAATTATGTTCGCACTCAATTTAAGTGTGAAATTCGTTCTTTTCAATGTGACCATGGTGGTGAATTCGATAACCGTAATCTTCATCAACTTTTTTCCACTAATGGCATATAGTTTTGTTTTTCTTTCCCCAAACATCTCAACAAAATGGTAAGTTTGAACGTATGGTGCGCACAATAAATAATCTTATTCGGACTTTACTTTTCCAAGCCAATCTTCCACCCACCTTTTAGGTTGTGGCTCTCAATATGGCTACTCACCTTCTTAACATTTTACCTTCCACGACCATTGCCAATGAAGTTCCCTTTACCCGTTTTTTTGGCACTCAACCTGACTATAGTCTTTTGCGCACTTTTAGATGTTTATGCTATCCCTATTTATATCCTAACCACAAACTTAAACCCCGTGCCACACCATCAATTTTTCTAAGGCATGCCTCCAATCACTGTGGCTACAGATGTCTTGACTTAAATACCAATAAAATTCTCATATCTTGCCATGTTACCTTTGATGAGATGGTATTCCCATACGGGTCTACTAAACTGGTTTCGAAACCATCTTATACTTTTTTGGATGACCTCGATATTCCTAAATACCCTATTTCTGTTTCCTCACTCATCCCTACTGCTGCGCCTCCTCCTACCCCTCCTGGCCCAACATCAACAGCCCAACCTACCTCGCCTGGCCCAAGCCCCACACACGCGGCGTCTTTACCCAATGCTGGGCCAACCTATGCCACCACGTATAATCTAAGCCCAACCAATGTGGCTTCCTCACCCGCTGCTGGGTCGACCCACCAATCCCTCACCATTCATACTACTACCCAATCTACCATTATTCCTAATCTATCTAAAAACCTAAACCTCACATCGGTTCACCCTATGGTCACACGGTTTCGTGTCTGATCTAATCGACCACCTCAGTGTCTCACTTTCCATGTATCCTCGGTCTCCCCTTTACCTAAATTTTTCGTGATGCGTTTCATGATTCCAATTGGCAAAACGCTATGCATGACGATTATAATGCTCTTATTAAGAATAATACTTGGACTCTTGTCCCTCAACCACCGGACGTCAATGTTGTTCGTTGTATGTGGCTCTTCCGCCACAAGTATTTGGCTGACGGTATGCTTAGTCGCTACAAGGATCGGTTGGTGGCCAATGGTAGCCCTCAATTAGAGGGTGTTGATGTTGATGAGACTTTTAGTCCAGTTGTTAAACCAGGGAGGATCAGGACAGTTCTTAGTTTGGCTGCTTCTCGACATTGGCCGATTCATCAGCTAGATGTCAAGAATGAATTTTTTCATAGGAATTTGTTTGAGGCAGTTTATATGTATCAGCCTCTAGGGTTTCGGGACTATACTCATCCTGATTATGTGTGCTTACTTTAGCGATCTCTATATGGGCTTAAGCAGGCTCCGCGAGCTTGGTTTCAGCGGTTTACATCTTACATTACCCGTGTGGGTTTTCACCACAACCGCTGTGACACATCTTTATTCATATACCGCCAGGGGTTGGATACTGCTTTTGTTATCATATGTGGATGATATTGGGCTTACTGCTTCTTCTTAGGCCTTGTTACAACGGATTATTCAGTCTTTACATCAGGAGTTTGCTATGACTAATTTGGGTTCGCTAAATTATTTTTTGGGTATTTCTGTTATACGAGATTCTTCAGGGATCTTTTTATCTCAGAAGAAATATGATGTTGAGATTCTTGAGCGAGCTGGTATGATTAATTGTAATCCTAGTCGGACTCTTGTTGATACTGAGTCCAAGTTAGGTGATACGGGTGATGTGGTTTTTGATCCGACTTTATATTGGAGTCTTGCAGGTTCTCTATAGTATCTTACTTTTACTAGACCTGATCTTTCTTATGCAGTTTAGCAGGTATGTCTTCATATGCATGATCCTCGGGAGCCTCATTTCTCAGCTCTTAAAAGGATCTTGCATTATGTTTGTGGTACTTTGGATTATGGTTTAAAGTTGTTCTCCTCTTCTACTACAGATTTGGTTGCATACTCAGATGCAGATTTGGCTGGTTGTCCTACTACCCGGAGATCGACTTTAGGATATTGTGTTTTTCTTGTAAATAACCTACTCTCTTGGTCCTCTAAGCGTCAACTGACGCTTTCTTGTTCCAGTGCAGAGATTGAGTATCGTGGTGTTGCCAATGCTGTTGCTGAAACCTGTTGGTTGAGCAATTTATTACGCGAGTTGCATACTCCTTTATCTTCCGCTACGTTTGTCTACTGTGATAATGTCAGTGCTGTTTATTTGTCTTGTAATCCGGTTCAGCATCAGCGTACAAAGCACATTGAAATTTATATTCACTTTGTTCGTGATTTGGTTGCTGCTGGTCCAGTTTGGGTACTACATGTTCCTTCTCGTTATTAGTTTGCGGATATTTTCACTAAAGGCTTGCATTCCACTTTGTTTGAGGAGTTTCGATCCAGTTTGAGTGTCCGGAGTCCTCCCACTCAAACTGCGGGGGAGTGTTAGCCCGTATATTTTGATATAGCCCGTTATTTAGTTAGTTGGTATTTGTACCGGGCTCAAGCCCAAGTCTAGAAGGTTCCTTGTAAACATTTATATTGTATCGATTGTGGAAGGAATAAGATAACTCGATTCATAGATTTACAGAAATAAAAACTTTGTCTTACTCTTTGATTAGTCATAGGAAAAAGGGTTTTTGTCCAAATTGGAACGTTTGGATCCTTGATCCAATAAATGCTGCTTGTAACAGTACATTGTAACTTTTTGAATTTCTAGCTTCTTGCTAGTTTTATATAATTTCCCTGTTAAAAAAAATTATAGTTGAGAACTTGTTAGTTTACTCTTTTATTTGGTGCAATGTCCAATTCATGAGTGGTCAAATTTTTGTTAATGAGCTGACTTTTAATTCCAGTATAATGTCACGTTGAGTGCTGGAGACGCGTTAAGCAAAATTGATGCTTCAATTCATGGGATGGCATCTAGCTTTGAACCGGCATATGTTTTGAAGATAATTATAGTATACCAGTGTATTAGAGTTGGATATTTTATGCGTTTAACTAAAAAATTTATTCAGGTCATATTTACCTACTGGGAGTCGAAAGTATAAGTTTTACAGAGTTGGTTACCTTTGGAAAGATTCAAGTGGGTCAAAAGTGACCTCAAATTTTTGCTTACAACCTTTTTAAATGATATAAAAGAGAAGATTGGTAATAATATAAAAGTTTTATATCGATAATACTTGATAAATTTGTTTTTTTGAGCACAAGGTGCAGTCGGTGTCATAGAATGTTGTTATAGAGAAAAAGTGCTATTACCTATGCATTTTTTCTTATAAGTAAGAACTTATAACTTAACAAAAAAACAGTATCCAACATCACTCAAGTTATAGGACACATTCGCGCCTCATAATTTTTTTTTTCATTTATTCTAATAAAACAACACATATTAGTAAGTTAAAAATAAGGATACATTAAAAATATGAAAATGAAAATATATTAAAAGAAACTTAGGGACTAACATTGCAAACATAACAGGGACTAACGGTGTACGAAAAACAGTCAAAGGGACTAGCAATGTAAATATGCATAACAAAAAGGTATAAAATGAAAAAGTTTTAGAAAAAGACCATCTTCTCCATTGTTTTGGCGCCAAACCTGCTGCAACAACAAAAAAACAATATTTAACTTAACGTATAGGGGCTTAGATGTTAGTTTAGCATGTTACTTAGTCAAAAAGGATAAGGAATGTTTGGTTGCTTTGCTTGCAAGCTAAGCAACCGGGTTTAATAGTTTCCCTTAGGATTCCACCGACTCCAAGTCTTACTTGGATCGGTTCTCCTCCTCATTCTCTATAAATACAGTTGAGGGGGAAGGATCAAATTGTATTGTTCATTCTTTTCATTGATCAATAAACGTAAACGTTTGGGTCAAGTCGTGTGGGTTACTTCTTTAGTCGAATTTTAAGTGTGTCGATTTACTTTACGAGTTCATATTCCGCATACGTGCTACCGGGTTGTTGACACACGTTCAAAAAGTGGTATTAAGAGCTTAGGCTTGTAAAAGAGAAAGCGATGTCGATCTCGTAAAGGGTTTTTCGTCAATCGTTCGACAACAAGGGTTCTTGGGTTTTCAGGTTTTTGAAGATTTAAGGTTGTCGTAATTTTGCAAGATTTTCGGGTTTGTGATAATCGATTTGCAAGGGCTAATAAATATCGACAACTGGTTTCGTGTTTCATGCAAGAAGAAAGACATTCATTTTTGGCGGGTTGGTTTAGGACAAAATCAAGGCAATATTCTTGTTTAATGCATGTGAAGTTTCAAAATAATTACATGCACATATACTTTTATCCACTAAAGAAGGTTTATTAAATTGAAGCTTTAATTTATTGAAGGTATATTATGACAAAGTTATTTAAGTTTTAAAGATTTCTTGTCGTGTTGCTTGGTAGCTTAGATCACAAGTTTACGTTTAAACACAATTTTTGTTTTTAATTTTTTTTTATTTTTTTTTTTTTAATTTTATTTTTTTTTTAAAAGTATTTTTTTTTTTTAAATTTTTTTTTTTTTAAATCATTTTTTTTAATTAATAAAAAAAACAAACCTAAACGGTTTAGATATAAAGCTCGCCAGGGTGTTACACACGGGATACTTTGTTTAGTTCGGTGTTGTGAGGTTTATATCACAAGGTTATCAGAATAAACAAAGGGTTTGGACAAAGATGACGGGGACCAAGTTTGACATCAAAAAATTCGATGGGAAGAATGACTTCGGGTTATGGCAGGTAAGGATGAAGGCTTTGCTAGAACATCATTGATTAGCTGCAGCATTGGAGGAGTTACCTGCAGCCACGATAGTGGCCTACAATAACATCATTCGAAAAAAGGCTTATAGCGCATTGATCTTGTGTTTGGGTGATCAGGTCCTACGGGAGATCACAAAGGAGACAATTATAGTGAGGATTTGGAAAAAGTTAGAGACTTTTTACAAGAAAAAATCTTTACCTAATCGTTTGTACTTGAAAAGGAAGTTATATACTTTTCAAATGCATCCGGATAAGAGTCAGTCTAAACATATTGACGAGTTTCACAAGTTGTTAGGTGACTTAGCGGCTATAGATACTGCTATATCGGATGAGGATAAGACATTATTATTACTCATATCTTTACCATAGTCTTACGATAATTTCGTGGAGACTTTGCTATATGGTCGGGATACTTTAAAGCTAGAAGACATGCTCGCGAAACTTAATTCTAAAGAATTTAGAAGATGATAGAAGTAGAGGGTGATGGTGGTTAATGACATCAAATAACGTTATTTTTATATCATCATTTATCCCATGTAAATAACCCATTTAGTTTAATTATTGCAAAGAATTGTTACTTAATCATTTGTATTTGAGAATTGCAGTAATTATGGAGTACTTGGTGAATATTAGCAAAAAGGCACACATTCTGGAGCTTAAAACGAAGACATTTGAAGATTACTATTCTGACATCCAATACGCTGTATCCATCAAGGAAGATATGACGTATTTGTGCATGCACTTCACTAAAGACCACAAAGGAACAAGATCCAATACGTCGTATCTAGAGAAGACCAATATGCAGTATTAAAGTTATAGAAATAAAATATTCTGGAAGATATCAAACGTGGTCCCTACTCCAAAAAATTTCCAATACGTCGTATCGAAGCCTTTCGATACGCCGTATCAACCTTTTTCCAGACCTTATAAATATAAAACCTAAAAACAGGTTTTCAGTGTGCTAAATCATATTTTCGATACGTAAACCATAAAAGTCAACTTTTAAAAGAGAAGAAGAGCAGAAGAGGTCTTGCAACGTAATTAATTCCATAAGAAACAACTTGTAATCTCCTATACTCATGTAATCGTTCAGTTTTTGGTATCATTCATTAACTCGGTTAGTTTACCTTGGCTAAATTATTACTCTTGTATTGATTATGACGTTTGAAGGCTAATACCTTCGGGTATTAGCCATTATTATAAAGATCTGAATGTTTGGTTTGTTTATCTTGATTGCTTAATTTATCGTTGATTGCTTGTTTATGTTTATCAGTTTATACTTGTTTACGTGCTTTTGTATGCAACCTATCATTCAACTGGATCTAGTGATACAAACCAAGTAATCTAGATGAAGGGATGGCTCTCCATATAGTGATTTATACATCTAGACCAATAGGATCACGAATAATAACCTATCTTTACCCTTAGATTGTGAGCTTAGTTAGACAGGCAGGTGACCTTTAGGATCAACGAGTACGTTCTTAATTAATTGGTAAAGACTTGGTTAGTGGACTACTAGTGTATGAATTGCCTTTAAGCAGTAAGTGGGTAAAGTCTATATGAGCTAAGGTTTAACAAGATCACCATTACTTTAATCCCTAAGATAGATTATAATCAGCAAATAAGGATGCTTTATGCGGATATGTT
This sequence comes from Tanacetum coccineum, assembly GCA_026074375.1. Taxonomy (NCBI): domain Eukaryota; kingdom Viridiplantae; phylum Streptophyta; class Magnoliopsida; order Asterales; family Asteraceae; genus Tanacetum; species Tanacetum coccineum. The sequence continues at coordinate 8,366 of BQNB010036017.1, read as the reverse complement.
TAATTGTGACAGAATTCTTTGTATCTAGGTCTTAGGAAGAAGTACCGCCTAAGTCTTAAGAATGATATGCCGCCTCGAGATAAGTAATCATTGCACTAAAAAAACAAACCAACGTTCTGATTGGATTAATAATGGTTAATACAGTTTTCTTATATTTGGTTAGACCGCTCTTTTATCTTTTGTTAATTTGCTTGCGTGTGTTTTAGTATCTTAAGTTGATTTTAGTCACCACAAAACCCATGCTAGTCTCTCAGGCTGAAAACCCCCCTTATCCGTTAGATTTAGGATTAACATAGGTTTAGCATAGGTTTAACATTGAATAGAATTAACTTAGTTTAGATAACCAAAATATTAATAAATTGAAATATTGTTTCTCGCTCTTAGTGATCGACACCCTACTTACCACGAAACTCGCATCGACCGGGTACACTGCTCGTTAAAGTGTTGGTTTTAGTAAAGTCGGCAAAATATAAATTTAAAACTTGAAACATAAATTACAACCACACAACGACACATCAAGTTTTTAGTGCCGTTGTCGGGGAGTGAAAATTTAATCTTGATTTTTATTTGATATTTTGGTTTTTAACATTAGATTAGTCTAACCCTTAGGATTAGTGTAGTTTAGAATAGTTTATATTCTTGTTTGTTTGCTTATTGTGTTTGTGTAATATGGCGTATTTAGTTTACTGAATACGACGTATACGTTATTTTATGGTTTATTTTCCAACCAAGTTTATTTCAGGATGGACAACCCAAACATTACTATGGAAGAATACATCAGGCTCGAAGAAGAAAAGGCTCATCGGCATGGTAAGGTGTATAACTGGAAAACTGCTAAGTATGGTAAGATCTGGTATGATGAGAACGTTCACGACCTTAGATCCGTTGAAACTGAATCCCATCCATAGTCTTTAATGACAAGTTATCATCTGAAAAAACACTCTCTTGTAAACCCACGGTAAGTTCTCTTAACAACAATGAAATTGACTTTAGAATTTTGTTTGACGAATTCGATGATGAAGATTATACGGTAATTTTTGACAAAAACTCATTCTTATAAAATAATTTCTGTCAATGATTTTAAAACGGATTTGGAAAATGATTATGAAAAAAGTCAATATGCCTTCGTTTCCATTACCCGAGCCAAAGGTCAGTTGATTTGATGATTTAGACTTCTTTAAAAATTTTGAGAATGAATTTCCAGCCATTGTTTACAATGATGCTCTAACGTCTAAATTAGATTTCTTAACTGACCCGAATTTAAGCCCTCAACCTATCGATGAATTTGATTTGAAAGATGAAACATCATTGTCTGAATATAATGAAGTGGAACAAAACGTTTTGTACTTTAATGATCTATTCCCTTTCAACATAATTTATCCTGATAATCTAAAGTCGGATAAGGACAATGATGATAATGAAATCGATATAATATAGTCTTCAGGGGATAATGTAAATACACAAGGGTCAAATAAGCTTCTGAAAGCAAGTCGCGATAAAATCAATAAAATTTTCATTATGAAAAGTTTTGTCATAGAATTGGATGTTAATATCATGGCTTGGAATTGTCTTGACAACGGGATGCTACTAAATCTTATTATGAATTTATACGTGCCGTTTGGCATCCCATTCGACCCTAAACGGTTTTATAAGTATGGTGTTTACACAAGAATGTTGCGGAGGCCAATGTACGTTTTCTTTACTTTGTTAGAATTAGGAAAATTGGTCTCCAAGAACGGATACGACGTATTAGGTAAACACCTATACGGCGTATCCACTATTTTTAACTTAAGTTGACTAAGTCAACAAACTTGCCTAATATGACGTATTGGACAAAAACCAATATGGCGTATCGAGTTTGGGTATAAAAGCTCAACTGATATGCCGGATTGAGCCTTTTACCCACACTACAACTCTCATACATATTTTTACCACAATCAAAATCTTAGAAATCATTTTCTCTCGTAATCATTCACATCTCTGTTATAGTTATACAGTAATGTGTTCTTCCCTTTGCCCATTGTTTTTATTTTCGAATTAAATTAGAATTAGGGTTAGGGCTGGGATTTTGATTTTGGTTTTGAGAGCTTAACTATGCCTAGGCTAGTTTCGGACCCTTTTTCCCCTGCAAATAAGTAAAGAGTTTTAGGAATTGATAATGGGTCAAATGGGTATAGATGGAGATCCCCTTGTCATTTTTAAACTGCAGAGCAATACGGCATATCCACTGAAATGGATACGGCGTATTGACTTAATTTCACCCTATTTTTAAAACATCAATACGACGTATTCATCAAATTGAATAGGGCGTATTGATCAGCTAAAGATCCTACATTTTGAATCCCATACGCCGTATTGACTTATACCTATACGGCGTATTGACTAACAGATCTCCATACTGCGTATCCATATTTGAATACGCCGTATCTGCTCTCAGAACAGAATGGTTAAAATTTACAATCTGCATACTGATCTTGTTGATTTTCCAGATATGGCTCTTCCACCTAGGGATCAGATGCATCAATATCTTAGGTTTAAGGGATTACAATACACTGATACTGATATCATAGATTTTGAGGAGAGATTGGGCAGGATATATGATAGAGAGGTACACCGGGTTTAGGTTTCTGACTTTGGGAGATTAACAGAGCTTATGGATAAGGGATTGAGTAGTCGGATGCTGATGGAGCACAGAGATGCTCAGGGACAAGGTGTATTCACTAGCCAAGCTTGGAGGAGGCTATTTGAAATTAGAGGCCCATTGGTACACAAGGTCATTCTAGAGTTCTTTAGTACATTTAGGTTTGGAAAGGCAGTGCTTGATCTGGATACAGCCGTGGCTTTATAGTTTCAGATAGGTAGAGTTAGGCGTCATATGAGCTAGAGAGAGTTTATTTTGGGTATGGGCTTGCATACTGCTAAGGAGATTGAGTTGGTTGGATTCGGTGCATACTGGGCCGAGAGTGCGAGGCAGATCCCTGACAAGGGGAACCTAAGTGCTTATTGGATAGGGATTTCATCTGCTGGAGATTTCTTTGGCACAACTGCGTCCTATGCTTCTATCAGAGATTCGATGCTTAGGCTGTGCCATAGGCTGATTGCGTGCAGTATTGCTAGGAGGAGCCAGGCACCTGATAAGGTGATCGTGACTGATTTATTTTATCTGAGAGGGATGGATGTTGGTTTAGTCAATATCCCCTATCTTTTGGCTAGGTACTTGAGGTAGTTTGTGTAAAACCCAAAATTTGAATTTCATTTCTTAATGGTAATTTTGAATATAACCTAAAGTTTATCAATAAGTATTTAAAAATAAAACCTTAGGTTATAATTTTGGAAAATTATAAAGATATAACATAAAGTATTTTGTTTTTAAAAAAATATAAAATATTTTGTAATCTTGCTTATTTTGTATATTTACTTTCTTTTTATAAAAAACCTATTTTAAGGGATAAGTATTAAAAGGTTTTAGCAAGTATTTTGTGTAATCTTCAAAATGGGAAAAAATTATTTTGTCCCCCCTCCTTTGCTTCTATTGGCCGGCCCCTATAGGTGTTGATACACCAAATCTTTTATTTTTGTAGCAAATGATATTTTAGGAAAAGAGTGTAAGAAAATCTTTTAATTTGCAAGAAAGTTATTTTTGTCTTCCTTCTCTTTTTCCCCTATATATATATACCGGCCCCCTCTCCTATCATTCTCTAAAAAAATTTTCTCTATAATTTTGTGTATTCCTCTATAGAAGCTTCAAGCAAGAAGAAGGTTTAGGTGTTTTTGAGTAATCCTAGAAGTTTTGGTGTTCTTTGTGTGGTATTGATCTTCATTCTTTGGTGTATTCTTGGGTTCTTGGTGTTTGATCTTGTACTCCTCCCTCATTTCATAGGTAAGTCTTGATTTTGTTTCATTCTTGTTGTCACCATGATTACATATGCAAAAGTTTTCATAAAAACCTAAAAGATTGTAAGAAATAATGTGTTTATGTTCTTGTTAATTTCTCCAGGGTTTAATCTAGTTAAAATGGTTAAATTACATGTTATGAAACCCTAAGATGATCATTAAATGTGTTATTAATAAAAACTACAAGATTAGAAACCCTAGGGTTGGTTTTGATGGGTGTTAATTAGGGTTTTCATGGTATCTTAATGATAAAAATTGGTTTTAACATGATTGTTGAGCCTAAAGTTAAATTCAAAGAGTCTAGTTTCTGGAAAATCCGGCCTCATGTTAATTGGAGGTCGGGAAGGTCGATTTTTAGATTTTATAAGATTAAGTGTCGAATCTGGAATTTCTATCTGAAAAATTCAGTTGTAGTGTTTGATTTTATTTCAAAAACAGTAAGGAGTTAGCTTCTAAAATTTTATTTGCTAAATCTTCATGATATGTGCTACATCCATGATTTTTTTAGAATTTTCTGAGTTGTCTAAGTGGGGTTTTTATGCGTCAACTTTTCAAAGGTTCTGCCAGGTCAAAATTCGGGTCAGTTTTGGGTAACAAGGGTCAAAGGGATACTTAAACATGGAAATAAATTAAACCAATGATCATGGGCGTATGTTAGACATATGTAGGAACCTCTGTAATTTTTGGTGTAATTTTAGAAGATGTTTTATGGGTCTTTTAGGTATGGAAACTTACCTTAAATAAGTAGTCAAAATCTGGAATTTTTAGAAACATTAATTAAGTCAAGTAAACTTTATTTATGGTAAGATCAAGTGATAAAACTTATAAAATAAGATAGATAATAATATGTAATCATGGAATTGTGTAGATTCGATGAAGAGGTTTTGATCTTTTGTCTTCGTGTTCGCTCTCTCCGATTGCTTAGTCGTTAAGGTACATATATTCCGTTCCTTTTAGTAAGGACATCTCATGACATAATTCTCATTTGTTTAGCTACTTGATTCATTTGATATTCATTTTATCCTCCATTTGATCAGTTATTAGCTCTCATGATTCATTTGATATTCATTGATATTCCATTTGATTTAATATTCGCAATTATGATTCTGTTGATCCTCGTTTAAATATGATGTAGAATCCGTTATCTTGATTTTCATTATTTTGTTCACTTATATCTTTTGCTTTAATCTTGCCCGAGCTATTTGTATCTAGTCATGGAGGTACCATGACCATGTCATTGATGCACCTGTGGCATGACACTATCTGTGGTGGTGTAATTAGTCTACGGCATTCCCTTTTGTATGTGCACTTATTATGATTTGATTATATATGTTCATACACTCGCCATAGTGCTTGTGTATATGAATATAACTTTGTTTTGCAGGGAGCGTATGGATGCATCCTAGGTACTTTGTTCTGTTTAGTTCAGGTGAATGGTTGTGTGTGTGCAATACACCCCATTTCACATTTTGTAGGGTACATATGGAGTCTGCAGCTCCCATGTATAATTTTGTATGATATGATATGATACAATTTATGTTGGATTATGTAATCTAAGCGTGTGGCATGCTTTAGACTTTTGTTTTAAGCTAGTGGGCATTCCTTTAATTACTCTTATCCTATTCATTGTTCTATATATATCGTTTGGCATTCGTTTGACAGGTTCTCAATATTTTTTTTGTTCATTCCTTCGTTTTATTACCGTTATTATTATTATATCTGTTCACTGAGCGTTAGCTCAGCCGCGTTTTCTTTTCCTGCGGCTGGTGCTAAGCGGGAAGCTGGGATATGAGCGTTGAGAGTAGAAGATTTTAGAGGACCCACCTTTAGAAGAACCCTTTTGGATTTGGATTTATGTTTTAATACCTTTCCTTTTGAAGATTTCTTTCATTTGACTTTGTTGGAATTTAATACTGTTGGAAGTTATTTTGTTTTATGACTTGGTATTTTGATTAATAAAGTCTTTCGCTTAAGTTTATATGTTCTGATATGACACCATAACGTGACTCCTGGTCTCTTTATCAGAGCGGGGTGTTACATAACTTCTTCAAGGCCTGATATTATTTTGTAGTATGTGCTTGTTGATAAGTGTAAAATACACATATATGTTTTTACCTAAAATAGCCCAATTAAACCCAAAACACAGTGAAAAATGGCAAAAATATGCTTGGTTTGTGTTTATATGTGTGCAGGTACGGATATATCAAAAATTACAAGAAAACCGTCAAAAACGGGTAAACACGGACACAAGGAACGGAAGAGCACAAGAGAAGCCAAAGATTCAAAGCCAAAGTTAACCTTCAGTCAACCCTGGGTCAACAGAAGTCAGCCACAAAATGACAAAATCCCAAATGTTCCAAATCAATCCCTTAACTTTCCAAAAGTTACACAAATAGTCCCTAACTCTTATTGGGCCCTTAAACCCTTAAATACCCTTACCTGGATTCAAAAGCCTAAAACCCTTAGCCCATTTCCTTTTATAAAACCACAAGGACCATTTCTGTCATTTCTAAAAATCCTTTTACACTTTAACTTTCATAAACCAAAGAGAGGGATCATATTTGCAAATAGCCCAAAGTTCAAACGAAAATTACCCCGTTTCAGTTATAAAAGAGCGCCAAAACCATGGTTACTATTCATCGTCTCCCCAAAATCACCCCTCAGTCAAAATCATAGGGCTTTCTACAATTAAGGGTCAATTAAGACAATTCAAGGGCTCACAAACATGATAGCAGGGTTAGAATTGTCAAATCAAGCACTATAAGTGGCTCACTCAAGCAAGGATCACTCGTGGAAGCAAGAAAGCACAAGGGGATGTGGGATTCTACACTTGAAGTACTCACATAAGAAGCACAATCAAGTAAATCACACGGATGCCACACTGGCAATCCGTGTGAGGCTAATCATGATCCAAGGGTTGTAAATGATTTGCCAATCATTGAAGGATTGTACGGCAGAGATTAAAGGGAGCGTGGGATGCAAGCAAGTTCCTAGAAGGTTCTCTACAAGGCTATAAATACCCTCACCTCTCACACACATAGCATCTCTTTTTCATGTAATTTTTCTTTTAAGTAATTTAGCTTATGAAGTTTTTAGTTTAAATGTAATTTTCATTTTAAATTTCTTGTAATCTGATTTGATCATTAATAAAAATTCAATTTAGTTTTCATCACCTTGTTTTCAAATTATAAGCTCTCATTTCCTCAAGTTTAAATTACTCCTACTAATAAGCTTCAAATAAGCTCTCAAAAGCTCTTATAAGTCTATAAGCTCATAAGAGAGTTTAATTCAGTCTAATATCTACTTAGCCTTAAAAAACAGCCTAATTACCTTAGCTTATGGATTTTGGACTTTTGGAAGGGGATTCAAAAATGGAAGGAATCCCATGGACTAATACTAGCTTATCCATTTGGATAAGCTAGAGCTTGTAGCTGTTCTATTAAGCTTCTGTTAAGCTGAAGCCATTTGTAAGTTTTTTTAATATTCCTTTAATTTTAAGTTTTAGCTTAAATATTTGCTTAATAGTGTAGATTAGTTTAATAGCTTAAACTGTTTGCTTATAAGTGCTTATTTACCTTTATTCTAGCTTATTAAGGGTGTTTTATTATCTGTTTTTGCTTATTATATCATAAATCTTAGAGTTCTCATTTCTGTCATAAAAAGCTTAAAAATCCAAAAATAAGTAGTTTATAGTGTAGATCTTAGAATTTAGCTTATTCAGTTGTTGATTTATGTTTATTAGACTTAATATAAGCTGTTTAAGATCTGGTAATAAGGTTTTGAAAATTAGATCTTAGATTCTAATGTTTTCTAAAATCTGTCAATTCCTAAAGGGGTGTTTGGTTTAGCTTTGTTTGACCACCAAAAGTCAAAGTGACTTAGTGATTTCCTTTTGGTTAGTTGAATCAGCATATTTGATTAGGTTTTGAGTTATTTTGAATCATTAGTTTAAGCTTATAATCATTTTGAGGCTTAATATTTTCATCTCAGCACCAGGGGACTTTTTCCCTTTGTCTTTGCTTGTGCAAATTTGAACCAAGCCATACAAGGCTTGGTTATTACTTGTTTTGTGTTTTTGCACACTCAATAAGAGTGTTAAGTGCAGGTTTAACCTCATTAGGTGCCTGCATTTGAGCTTGGCTTTGCCATTTGCATCAGCAGTGGTAACTTACCACTACTGTCATTATAAGATTTCATTTTAGCTAGGAAACTTAGGTTTAGGTTTTAAAATTCAGTTTGCTCTTAGTTTAGATAGATTAAGCTTTAGTTTCCAATTTATAGCTCATTTCCTTAGGTACATTTAGTTTTAAAAGTCATTAAAAAGCCTAAAAGATCAAAAACAGTAGGTAGTTTAAGTAGCTTGCTAAATTTAGATTTCTAGCTTATAAGTTTTGGTTTTATGGTTGTTAATAGTAGCTTATAAGTTGAATGTTAAGTGTGTAAAAACTCTGCTTCTGTTTTGGCTTTTTGAG
>BQNB010036016.1:35000-50437 GCA_026074375.1 Tanacetum coccineum | reverse complement strand
CGTCCCGTTCTTTTTTTTTTCTCAAAAAGTTTTTAAAATAAAACTTTCCTTTTTTTTTCTCGGAATACCCTCTCGCACTGTTGGAGTCGTCGGTCTGTTTTTTTATGAATAAAACTTTAAGTTTCCTCAAACCTCGCGCTCCGCTAATCGTCCCGTTCTTTTTTTTCTCAAAAAGTTTTTAAAATAAAACTTTCCTTTTTTTTCTCGGAATACCCTCTCGCACTGTTGGAGTCGTCGGTCTGTTTTTTTATGAATAAAACTTTAAGTTTCCTCAAACCTCGCGCTCCGCTAATCGTCCCGCAACGGCGCGCGGTCGCCAGTTTTTTTTCCTTTTTTTTTTCAAAAAATTTCTAAAATAAAATTTTCCCTTTTTTTTCCTCGGAATACCCTCTCGCATGCATTAAAACGCCTTTTGCATTTAGTGTCCATTAAATGCACCGGGTTGACCGGGGTGCATTTAATACGGCCGGTCAACCCTACCCGGTCCGATCGGTTTTTTTTTTTTTTAGAAAAAAAAAATGTTTTCTTTTTAAATACTCTCTCGCACTTTTTTAGTCATCGGTCTGTTTTTTTTATGAATAACAATAGAACTAACCACGCGCTTCAGGTGCATTAAGTTGCATTAAATGCACCGGGTTGACCCGACCCGGTCCGAACATTTTTAAATTTTTTTTTAAATTGTTTTTTTGCTTTCTTTTCCAAAATATTCACTTGCATTTTTCCAGTTATCGGTATTGTCGGGTCGACCCGACCCGTTCCGCCCCGACCCGTTCCTTTTTTTATTTACGAAATAGCCCATCAAATATTTACGAAATACCCCCTCGCACTATGTGTTAAATTACGAAAACTACCCTCATTTTAATTTTTTTTTATAAAATACCCCTTTCCCCACTAGCGGTCGACCGTTAGTTTTTTTTAGAATGCACCAAAACAGTGCTTGAAATCGGTCGTTACTTAACGACCTTAAATTTTTTTTTTTACAAAAATATACCTTCTAACACGTCCAACCAAAAACACCGGCCGCCAAACATCCCGCAGCAGAGCGCGGGTTAACCTAACTCGTTCAAGCACAAGTTTAGGTTGTACATACTTTTCTCATTTTTCTATATAAAAAAACAATCAAATACGAAGCAACTCATTAATCATCATTACAAGATACTACGTAATAGACATATGGTGACAGATGTTTTCATGACACAAAAAAGTGTCGATAAATCTAATTTTTTAGTGAATATCTATACTTCTTATAAAGGAGATTTACCCAAATGTTGAAAGTAGAAATCTAGAAAAACTGAAATCTAGAAAAGTTAAAAATCCTTATTTTAAGAAACATTGGAAAAATTAAAATCATTATAACCTACGAATTAATAATAGCAAACGAAACTAATATGTACACTCAGTCAAACGAAACTGATTGCCTCATTAATTAATTGATTGACTACTTTTAAAAAACATTGGAAAATTAAAATCATTATAACCTACGAATTAATAATAGCAAACGAAACTGATATGTACACTCAGTCAAACAAAACTGATTGCCTCATTAATTAATTGATTGACTCATTTTAAGAAACAATAGAAAAATTAAAATCATTATAACCTACGAATTAGTAATAGCAAACGAAATTGATATGTGCACTCAGTCAAACGAAACTGATTGCCTCATTAATTAACTGATTGACTCATTGGTGGGCCCATTAATCTCTCATAATTTTCATTGACTAGGGTTTGGTAAATCCCCTATAAATAGGGATCACAATTGCATGGAAAAATACATAGAAACATAAACACTTAGAAGCTGCCACCGAGAATCGCTGCCGAAAACAAGGTCGCTGTCATGAATTTCCGCCGCTATGCGCCGGTACACGAGGTCGCTATCGGAAAACGAGTTTTGAAAATATAAAAAAGGGTTTAATTTGACCTGTTTTTTGACCAGAACCGGTTGAACCATGGGTAGAACCGGGTTTCAAAACATTATGTTTGATCTCCAAACCAGAAAAAGAGTTTGATCAAGGAGGAGTCTACAACTCAAATGTCGTGTACCAAGAAGTTTTACACGACGAGTAACGTGTGCTGTTAGATTTTATCTTATAATGATGTAATGTTTCACTTTCAAACTGAATGTCTTGTTTGATACAAGTTAAGAATTTCTTGCATTTTACGAGTGTTTGCAATTCCATTTATGTTAAGAATTTCTCGCATTCAAGTACAAAGCCACAACATTATCAATATTGCATATCGTTAATTATCGGCCGCAAGAGATTTTCCGTGCATGCATGGGTATTCGTCTAGTTTTATAAATGTTTTTATAAAACTTATTTAAAATGTTTTTGTTATTTATTAGGTATCCCAGGTGAGCTTCGTCCGAAAAATAAATTTTAACTTGAGCATTCATGTTTTTAAATAAACGCTTTTGAGTAAAATATTACATAATTTATTAAATATTTTCATTTAATAAAACGTGATAATCTCAATTCGAAACAAATAGATAACGATAGTCCAAACTAATTAAAGTTAACATAATACCATGACTTAAATATAGCCACCATTAACACGAACAATTTGACCATTAACCCACTCACCACCATCACTAGCCAAAAACCCGACCAACGGAGCCACATCTTCGGGCAACCCCAATCGATCCAAACGGGGGGGTGGGGGGGGGGGGGGGGGGGGGGGGGGGGGGGGGGGGGGGGGGGGGGGGGGGGGGGTTTGGGTTGGGGGTGGGTTTTTTGTGGGTTTGGGTTAGGTGATTGGGTAGGGGAGGTTGGGGGTTGGTATTGTTTAGATTATGGTTCGCGCCTGGACGATAGCGACGGTATAATGTTGTTTTGATTAGGATACTTTGAGACATAGTGTTTCAATCGATCCCGAAGTACTTCTCGTTGATCGCCTTATTAACCATTTCCTCAGTTTTCCCATCAAAAAACATATCAGTCGCTATAGGCCCAGGAGCGACACAATTTGCAGTAATCCCAGTCCCTTTCAACTCCTTGGCCAAGATTTTGACTAGTGCTTCAACCGCGGCCTTAGAGGCCGCGTAAGCACCATATCCTGGCCTTAATGCAACGGCCATAGACGAAGTCAAACATATTATCCTCCCTCCACCACCTTTTTTAATCCTTTTAGCACCTTCCTTGCAACACAAGTAAGCACCCCGAGTGTTGACACTAAATGTTTTATCAAATTCGTCTAGCGACGAATTTTCAATTGTCGCGTATGACGGGTCTAGTACACCAGCCGCGTTTACGACAATGTATAATGGCGCATTGAATGCAGACTCGGCTGCGTCGAATAGTGACTTGACTTGATTAGCATCGGATACGTCTCCTTTTATTGCAATTGCTTGTGGTGAATTATTTTTAGATAGTGACTGATTAATTTGTGTCACTAGTAAATCTGCTTGAGTAGAATTGGAGTTGTAGTTTATCACGACTTTCGCGCCAAGCGACGCTAGATGGACCGCTATGGCTTTGCCGATGCCACGAGAAGAGCCCGTGACGATTGCGACACGGTCTTCGAGTGGGAGGGGTAGAGATTGAGTGGTTTGTGGTATTGCGACTGGCTTAGGTTCGGTCGCCATAGGTTTGTGAGTTGCGATTGGTATTTTGAGCGTCTGATTTCGGGTACTTTATATTAGTTGGACTAGTGTTTGTAGTTATTCATTATTTTGACTATGTATGGTGATTAGTTATGAATATTTAATAGAGGATAAAGTGATTTAATTGTGGTGAGTTTGTTTGCCAAGAGAATATATATTTGTCGTCATTGGTTACGTCACGTCCCGTGAACATCTTTGTACTTTTCGTGAATTTGGTGAAGGATGATTAAACATGATTTATTTTGTCATATTACGAAGTTATCCACTACTGTGTCAAAATTGTACACGTTGTTGGAATTGGGCCAGTGGTGTGTCACTATGTTGGACTATTGCTAAATGAATAAAGATTCGTTTGCTCTAAGAATAAGAATATTTAAGATATTTTTTAGAGGGTAAATAGTGACTAGTATCATAAACATGGACTTTGTGTATCGGGAGGGGCAGGAGTGGAGCTAGAAAAAAATTCAGAGAGGGGGGGGGGGGGGGGTGGGGTGGGGGGATTTTTTTCAGAATTGTTTTTTCAGGCATAACTAAGACATAAAGTTTAATATTTTACTACACGCGTTGTGTTTATAACCATCTTCACTTTTGATGTGTTACTTCATATTTATATGTTTACTTTATAATAAAATTAATAAAAATAAAAGAAAAGAAAATGAACCCACCCACGTGAATTAGATAGGGGGGGGGGGAGAATTTTTTTCAACAACGGCATAACTAAGACATAAAGTTTAATATTTTACTACACGCGTTGTGTTTATAACCATGTTCACTTTTGATGTGTTACTCCATATTTATATGTTTACTTATAATAAAATTAATAAAAATAAAATAAAAGAAAATGAACCCACCCACGTGAATTAGAAAACAAGACAATGTGTTTTGCTCATTATATATTATACTTTCTTTATTGTACTATGTCCTTTTTACTCATTTATACTATACATTCACATATTTTCTTCTTCAGCTTTCTTCTTCCTCCTTCTCCACCATTTAAAACAAAAAACTAGCTCCACATTTACAAAAACACATTGTTTTTTCTTCTTCTTCCTTCTTCTTCTTCGCCATTTCTAGGGGGCAAATAGCAAAAACATCTCAAATACTCAAAAATTTTACACTACATTTTTTTGGGCGGGGGGGCACTTGCCCACCTTCCCCCCTGTAGCTCCGCCCCTGGGGAAGGGGAAGGGTTTTTGAGCCGTGAGTTATGAATGACAGGGGATGACATTTTTCAAGGGATTTGGCAAGTGTTGGCTCTGATATTCAAGTTAGACATCGATAAAGGTATGTGAGAAACACAAGAGGAAAGAAGTCGTTGGGGTTTTCTTTTTAGGAAGGGGGTGGTCCGTTAGGTAGGGAGAGGGGGAGGGAAAATGATTTGAATGTGTAAAATACTTGTAGATGTATTATATCAAAGGTGGTAGGGGTATTGGGTATGTTGTGCATGTATGCATGAAATATAATACAAGAATTGAAAGATTTACATAAAATTTGTAAAACCGAATGTATATGATTATAAAATCATGCTCATGAGAATGTTAATATGCTTGCTTAACGTAGACTAAACTTAGTTTAGTAGCGGAATTACGTTTTCACATATTTTCTCCGTTATAACGCGGGAATAAATTATGTAAAGTCTAGTATTTACTTGTTTAAAAGTGAAATGTTCAAGTTAATAAATAAAAGTTAACCTGAAATTTGTTAGTTGTCATAAAAACACAACATTATAGAACCCAAAATCACAAAAATAGGAAGACCAAACATGAATCCAGTGGCGGATCTAAGATTTCGTAAAAGGGTGTGCACGATCGAATAGAAAATTTTGGTTATCAAGCTAAGAAAAAAAAATTGGTTTTCCGGGTCGAGTTTTTCCCCATTTTTCCTTTGATTTTTCCATATATTGATACTAGCAAATATGCTACAAATTAAAATATGATGCATTTGGTGATTAAAATTTGCTTTTCTTATCAACAACACTGCAGTATGCCTTGTTTGTTTTAAAAACACAAAGTGTGCCTAAGTTCATAAATAACAAATAAATAACTTCCGGTTAAATTGTAATATAATTCACAACCCACATATCAATGCCAAAACAAGTAGTACTAGAAATATTAAATAGTATATATAAATAGTATATATATTATTTGAGTGTGTGGTGCATGTGTTACATGGGAACATGTAATTTACAAAGTAGTACTAGTAAATACTACTGTAATCCTTTTTTTTTAGTTATTCTCCATGTCTTCTTTTACCTCTTTCTTTTTCTTCATTGTTTATCTCTACCTGAACATACTTCTCCATTTTCTTGTTTTTTTATTCAAAATATTCATTTGCTTGCTTAGTTGATTTGAAGAAACCTTTGGGTGTGCACCATTAATTTATGTCATCTTTTTACGGTATGCACCAAAGGTAAAATGATTACATAAACCTTTAGTTTCGATTTTTTTACACTGCTAAGAGCTTGAAGAGGGTATGCACATACATACCCTTGTTTGCATGTAGATCCGCCCCTGCATGAATCAGCCACTTACACCTACATCTATAGCCATGCAACAACAATATACAGCTCTAATTTTTAAAACTAAAATAAACTCAAACTCCTAGAACTAATCCGCAAAACTAAAATGAAACATTATAGCATCCAAAATAACGAAAGCAGGAAGGCAAAGGCGAAGCACCAACTTACACCTACATCCATAGCCATGCAACAACGTTTGAACACTTTTACAATATCTCAACAAAATAATTGTTACATTCTTAACCTGTTACATTTTGCTAATGCAAGGAGCTAAATCGAAAATATACAATTCCTATTTCTAAGAACACAACCACTAAAACAAAACGCGGCGATATACATATACTAACAGCCATGCAACCACCTTTTTTTATCTCCATTCACATATTTTCAAAATTACGCAAACACCTCAATGCTTTCATCTTCAAAAAACATCCTAAGATTCAACAAACAATCTAAAGCGCAAGACGATATTACTATGTATCAAAATAGGAAAGAAACCAAAATAAAAAACTTATTATCCATAATAACAACGAACGAGAAAGTTGATCAAGTGGAGTTTGAAATTTTAGATGACGCCTACCGATCGTCTAATGACGGTGATAAAAGAGGTTTAGTGAACTTATCTCTTATGCATGAAGTTTGGTGAAAATAACCGTTAAAAACAATGTTTAAGAAATAAAAAAACTAAAAGACATCGTTTAGTGTAAATGCATTTTCAGAAGAAATAATTCATCTATAAACGACGTCGTATCACCCCTAAACAAAATCGTTTGGCTCAAGTCCACTCCAAAACGGTCCAAACCAAACCTTAAACAACGTCGTTTTTGCATGACCAAAACGCGTTCGTTTGCTTCGCTATTATATAAAAGGGTAATTATCCCAACCATTTTTATTGTGTCTTAACTTATTTATATATACTCTTTCATGTGTATTGCTTTCTATAATTCCGCTCACGTGCACGGACATCTACTTTTTGCTATTTTGTATTATAGAAACTAATTTTTATAGTAACAATATTTTAAACGAGTATTAATCCGGTCGCACGTTGCGGCGGAGCATTCTTAACAGCAATGATAAATGTATGATGATTTAAACATAAAATTTTAATACATTTCCCAAACTTAAACAACAAATTAAAGATATCGCAAAGATAATAATAAACCCTATATATGTCACTGGACATAAAATTTGACACACTAAGAACATGAAACCACAATACAAAAACCATGGTATTTTCGAATAATGTATCTGTGTTCAAAGCACCAACTAGTTATACATGAAATGAAAATTCTATAGCTTATGCTTTACCAGTTGACACTCTAAACAAAGATAAGTTGGTCGATAATAGACATGTTGAGTATCTTTTCAAAACAGTTTTAAGTAAATAAGCTACAAAGGGTCTTTTTCGTTCTGGTAAATATGGAACATTGTTGTCTTCAAATCGCCTTCAAAATTGGAATGGCTTTAGAATTAGAATGACTAAAGTCTTGTAAATTACTTGCCACCAGAGTCATACGAAGCAGTTTGATCTAACGGTTCAGCGTCCGCCAAAAATGAAATGGCTGCTGAAAACTTGAATCCATTGAATTGACACAGGTCGTGTGATAGCGAACAAAGAAAAATGCAATAAAAAATTTAAGGTTAAAACTAATAGGAACTAATAGCAATAACAATTTTTACTACTAATCCTTGAAGGCAAACACATAAACCAACTGATAAAAGATATTTGAAAACAACTCAAGACCTAGTGGCAAAAGGGCTTGTGACTATCAATCTAAAATTTGTGAGGTCTCAAGTTCAAATCCTGCTAGGTGCAAACAACTTTGAAATGGCCACGCCAATCTCCTGAAAAATGAGGGCTTTACCTAGTTTGAATCTGTGTGGCGGTGAGTTCAAACCCTGTGTATTAGTCGGCCAAAAGGTCAAAAACCATGGTTACTTAAAAAAATATCCGACATTAACTATGATTACACATTATCAAAATATGCATGCGTTGATTAAAAATTATAGACAATAATACACAAAATAATAAAGGCAGAATAACATTGAAAGAATCTTACTTGCGCTTGAACAGATTTCTGAACATGTGAAATCCTTAGCAACACCCAGTAAAACTAACAAAAACCACCTGAAACACTGTTCGATTTTCATATCAGGAATATCATGTAAACTTAAAACGGACATACTAAAATTAGAGTAAGGAGGATAGCAAAAATTGAAACAAAGGTCTTCCAATAAACAACAAAAGCTAATTGTTCAACAAAAAAATGTCAAGTAACGGCTCCTTCAAGCCACAACTTCACAACACATTTCCATTTCCCCAAACGTATCAAATTTATATTGTTTATTCCAATTATACTTGCATCACTGGCAGCATGGAACGTTCTAAATAAAAAAAGACGACCAATGCCTTAGTGATTATAGGTTGGACACACATGTTTTGGCTAAAATAGTACAATGTTCGTAGAATGCAGCTGCAAAGGGGTTACCAAATCATTACAAGCACACAATTATCATCCAAGCAGTATATAAGAAGACAAAAGTATGAAATACACGCCAAAGTATATCACTCTTAAACGACATTTCAAACTGTAAACCACTGCCGTCAACATTAAGGTGAAACAACAAATACCTAACCGAAAAGGTAACGACGAAGAATGTGTAGAGAAACACATTGGTCATTTAATTATAAATTTTACCAACATTTTGGAGTAAAATAATGGTGATCTCAGATGCCATAAGATAAACCAAACATTTTACGAAAGCAACAAAAAGCATACCCCAAGAAAACCAACTCAGTCGCTAACAATCCTTTGATAAAAATGTTACGACTAAGCATTCAGCGACACCCCAACATGTTAAACTGCAACGCAAATTTTTCAACATTTAGAATGATAAAAAAGTTATCTTTTTTTATCTGTAAGATCCACGATAATTATCCGAACAAATTCATACAGAAAACAAAACGTGAATTACAAAACAACCAAGTCTGCGTAACACTTTATAAATAAACCAAAGCCATTTCAGGATCTTCCTGGCCTCCCGTGCCAGCACCCTTTCGTGCTTATTTTGTCGTTATTAGAACACTAGTGGCACGACAATAGTATTTAGGCGAATAGGATGGGAGAATTTGATATAAATGGTTTTCGGTAAATGGGAACGGACAATCTCTGTCATAAAGAAGTCCAGACAACATATTTGGCCTTAACTTATGGCATCAGATGCCTTGTTTCATCATTTTCGCTCTTATTTTTCAATTCAAGGCATCTTTTTTGCTGCTTTCAATTATCTGAACGCCATCATTACCATGAAAACTTTTGATATCATGGACACGTACAAACACACACGAAAAAGAAAAGAAAAGGAAAGTCAAATGTTTACCGGAGGGGATTAGACGAGTGAAGGGGGAGGAGAGGGGGGTGTAAAATGGTTACGGTCAGGGGGATGAGTATGTCATCGGGGGGGGGGATGGGATAGACGGGGTCACAACATTCAAGGCAAATATTAGACATGATTAGATATACGAAGACAACTTATCAAACACATATAAAATAATATCGACATAACCTACCATTTTACAACTTAAAGTATGGATGATAACACCGATTGCTCAAATATAAATTTCGATGATGGTTAAAACTAAAATAACAATTTTCTCAAATACATTTTAAGAAAAAACTTAAATATTAACGAAATCTATAAATAGCATACCTCAACGAACCATTTTAGAATTTGAAGACTGACTCGCGCAAACTCACCCCTTAAAACCTATCTATAAATGATATAAATACACCAAGGGACGAAATCACGCGAGAGCAATAAAACCGGAAGCAGTATAGAGTGTTCCCGGGTCGTTATGTCCCAACGAGGCTAGAATGGAATATCGCAAGACGATTGATGATTTGTGTTAGAATGTCACAAGGAATGGATTATGATTGGGCACTAACACTGAATAGGCAAATGCACATAAAAATAGGCAAAGAAAATAAGCTAGGACAAGGATAAAAGCTAGGAATGGCAAAAAACACTTAAAACTTTAAACTAAGACACAAATAAACTCAAATAAACTTAAGACAAGTCAAATAAGCTAAACTAACTCTAAATAAGCAAATACAAAAAGCAATTAAGCTAAATTAATCAAGGTAAACACAACAGTACTAACAGTATTAACTACCAGTACTAACTTAGAGTTAGTACTGCTAGGCTTAAGTTAGTACTGCTAGGCTTACAAAACACAAAGAAGCAAGAAATAAGCAAATAAGCTAAAACAGATAATTAACTACCCCTAATAAGCACTTAGTAAAAGGAATAAGCAACTAGAATAAACTAAAATGATAAATAAGCTAAAAAGCTACAAACTGATACATTATTGAAAATACTTTGAAAAGGAAAATAAGCTTAAATAAGCTTACTCCTAAAAACAGTAAAGGAAAATGGTTTAATCTATTCTAAAAAGCTAAGGAAATCTTAAACAAGCTGAAATAATAAGCTGATAAGCTAAAATTAACCACCAGTACTAACAGTTTTAACTGACAGTACTAACTTGGAGTTAGTACTGCTAGTGTTGAGTTAGTACTGATACCTTTGAAATCCAAGAATATGAACTAGCAGTACTAACTTGGAGTTAGTACTGGTAGCTTTAAGTTAGTGCTGCTAAGTTGAAGTTGCACAAATCACTTTTTAAATTAACAACTAAACAAGATAAGCATTTAAAATAAGTTCTGCAATAAATAAGAACAATAAGAAATAGAGAAACTTACAACACCCTTGCTCAAATATAAGCAATTGTAAATTAAGAATAAGCACGTAAATAGGCTGATTTGGCCCCTAGCGTGTTACTTAAAACAAGGAAGTTATGTGAAAGTAAGAATAATAAGAAAAAGAGAGATAGACTTACCAAAAACCCTTGCTCTATAAAAGGGTCAAACAATGAATCTTACAAGCTCTAGCTTGCATAACGCAAGCTGTGAGAGTTACATTAAGCCCTCCACGTTCTGGCTTATCATCCAATAATTGAGCTTGTGTGGTGTATATGGAGAGTGATTTTTGCAATTTTTTTCTCTTTAACTCCTTTAACTTTTTATCTTTAACTTAATGAAAACAGCTTATAAGTAAGCTGTGGTGAGAGCTTTTTGAACACAAAACAATATGATTAAGAAACTTAACACTTGGGAATTGTAATTTGGCCTTAAAAAACTTCACACTGATAATCTTGAAAGTGTTACAAGCTGAAAGTTACAAAGATGTTTAAAAGGATCTTTGAAATTGTAAACTAAGAATATTAAGACTAATTAATTAATAAAAAATTAAAAATTTAGGCCTCAAAGGCTTGCAAAAAGCTTATTTTAGCAAGTCTTGGACTTGCAGCTTGTGCTTCTTTGGGAGCAAAAACACAAGTGTTGCTTGTCTGTGTGAGGGAATCTAACCAGCAAATCCCAGCCTTTGATTTCTTTTGAGCTTCTTTGGAGACAATCTCAGCCATCGAAATGCTTTGGGAATGGAGAGGGATTGCCAACATGGAATTTATACAACTGGGGGGGGTAGATAGTAGGGTGGATGAAATAATTTTGGTAGGGTGTTGAGATTTTGCAGGGGAGAAGTATAGGAGCAAAACAGGGTGCTGGCTGGTTTTGGTATTGGCGGGAAGACTGGGAAAGGGTTTATACAAGTTGGGTTGTGACAGAGGGAGGTTGAAGATGATTAAGGGTATGTTTGGTTTGTGTACAAGAAAAGCCCCTCCACATCTTTCTTCTTTTCATTCCCTTTTTCCCTTTTCTTTCTTTTATAAATGAAGTTTCCCAAATTGGCATAATCAGTCCCTGTGGTTTATATAATAATATAACTTAGGGGTTTGGCATTTTTGACCCCTCAAGTTATATTTTTCTTTGCTTTTTCTTCGAGGCATGACTGACTTTGATTGGGCTTCATCCCTTAACACACTTTTACATCTCGTGTCCGGTTGTCTACGAAGTATTGGACTAAAAATATTTTTGTTATATATTGATAAAACAATTTTTTATTGCAACAATAAAAATGAGCATGAATGGATAACAAAAAGTTGCGTTCCTTCCGTTTTCTTTTTGTGGATAGATGATAATCTAGTTTCCGCTCACAAACACGCATATCTAATGTTGTGGTCAAACACTAACCATGATACGCCCCCCCACCTAATCCTCCCCTACCCAAACACCAACCCCCCCACCCCCCCCACCCACAACCCACCCAACCCCCACACCCCCCCCACCCCCCCCCCCAACAACCCCACCCCCCCCCCCCCCCCCCCTGTCCGGTTTTCAAAATTATATGCGTCATCATTTTAGTTTGTATACTGTCTATAATAACATGTACTTTTTATTTTATGGGTGTTTTAAAAATAATATTAATTAGTTAATTAGTGTGTTTAATTAGGTTATACTTTGGATTATTTTGTATGTTGTTTAAATTGTACATTGTGAAAATATTATTGTACTTTTTGAGTAAAAGGGTGTTTTTGTTAGTTGTATTTAATTTGATTGTATGTTATGTTTATATAGTTGTATGTGTTTAATTGGATTGTACCATATGCTTTTATTTTTGTATATTTGGAATTGAAAGTTGAAATATTTAATGGACGAAAATGCTTTCCTCCATTATATGTGGTACTAGACGTGTACCCGTGTATAACGATAAAATTTGTAGTGGTATGTAATTATAACTGAGAGATTGTGATTAAGTGTTTCGTGTAACATTATAGAAACTAGTTGGATACCCGCGCATAATGGCGGCGATAAAAATTGCTAACCCAACTCGCTCCGCAATTCCCTACCCGCTTAGAGAATTCGTTTGTTTGTTTTCCCGCAACATCATATTAACATCATTCTCGCTTGTATAAAGACTCACACACTCTCTTACTCATCAAACATTGTCTCCAAAAGTATATATCTTTTACGAATCAAGTTTGTATTCAAATTAAAGTTAAAGTTGTTAAAAAATTCAAAATAAACCCACTAAAAATGTGAAAAGTTAAAAATTTATAAAAATATATCAAAATGGATGTTGAATTAAAGATCACGAAATTTTAAAAAATACGGTGAAATTAAATCATAAAAAAAATAAATAGATAAAAAGATATATTAAATTGAAAATAAAAGTAATTTTTTAATTAAGAAGTGACACATGTCACTCTATGATGTGATTTTCTAAAATAAGATAGATGGTCAAGATTGCACCTCCTTATCTTAATTTTTTATGAGACACACATTATAAATGCTTTATATAATAGTATAGATATAGATATGGATCGAGATTGGGATAAATTTGTTAAAAAAAGATAAAAGTTACGTATAATAAATTTGTAAAGAGAAGACAAATTAAAACTGCCATGTATAATTCGTATGATGAACTTGTGAGCTGTTATAGTGTTTAATTTGTTTCAGTGTTTAATTAGTATAGATGTTTGAATTTTTAAGTTATTGTTTAAGTAGTAAGAGTTACTTAGTAAAACAACTTTTTTTTTAATTTTAATATTTAACATTCAACAAAAGTGGATACATACTTTATATATAGTATAGATAGATAACTTAACTATACTGTATATAAAGTGTGTATCTATTTTCTTTAATTTTGAAAAGTTAAAAAAAAAAGAGTAATATGTTTAAATATTATTTAATTTTTAAATCATTAAACTTTTATTATTTTTCGTTTATATCTTAATATTTTATTTTCTCACAACGATTACAAATTGACCCCTTAAGTATTGCATCAAAGGGTTACATCAAAACCACGATTTTGCACGTATAATTATTTGCCGCTATACACCGTTGTTTTACACGGGTATTCGTCTCGTAAATACCCTTAAATGATGGTACTATGTAAAACTCAATTAAAATTCACTATGTGTTTGTGTATATGTCCAGAAGGATAAAAACCGGAGGTCATTTCATCTTACCGAAAGGGACCCAGCCGAAGGATCACAAGCTTCAGAGAACCGATATACTTAAGGAATCGGGGTTCTTCTCGGACCAGTGATCCATAACCAGTACTCATAACAACGCCGCCATTCCAGAAATCACGGGATTTTGTTCCCCACATGAGTACGCCGCCTGACACAATATCGGGGGTAGTTCGGCGCAACCATTCCCCATGTTTCATGAACAGTATATATCTACAATAGAACATGTAGTATAAATACCCCTTCATTTACTGCAAATGAGGTAGCATTTACTACACATTTATACTAATTAATACTTACGCTTTTTGGCTCTCACCATATTCTTACTCTCACGTTGGAGCTTGGTCTTAGGGTCCAACCTAAGGCGAGGCTAACGCGTCTTTCTTTCTTATTCTCAGAGACTCAATGAAACCTCCCTTGGAATCTTGGAAGATCTCATACATTGGCGCCATCCGTGAGACCCAAATCTTATCTACCAAAGCAGTAAGATAACGGGTCCAATTGAAGGAGGGGGTCCTAAAGGTCAGGACGACCGGGAGGTGACCCCTCCCCCTTGACCAAGGAGTATATCGAAGGACACTTATCTGCCCTTAAATCCCTAATCAAGGACCACAACAAAAGAAACACAACTAACCCCATAAGATTAAACTTTGAAGTAGAAGATACCGAGGTAAGGGATAACCGTATTGTCAAAGGGAAAGCAGTGGTGGATGATGATCTTAAAAAACCCTTCAAGGAAGCTTTGAAAACGCCTCTTATTCGTAGGATCATAGAATTTGCAGGTTCGAAATATAAGATGCCGGCTAATATTAAGCTATATGATGGAAACGCCGACCCGGAGGATCATATGAGCCAGTTCGCTAGTGCGGCCAATTCAGGGGAGTGGCCTATGCCTGTATGGTGTGGAATGTTCCAACAAACTCTCGATGGATCTGCTCGAGGATGGTTCGGGCGTTTGCCGGCTAACAGCATTAATGAATGGGAATTAAGGGAGGCATTCGCAACCAGATACTCGGTCCAGAGGGCATGTTTCAAGTAGCCGTATGAAATCACAAAAAATAGTAAAAATCCAATGAGTCACTAACAACATTAAAAGAAAGATGTATAGTGGAGACTGGTTTCATATTAGGGGTTCCCAAAGTTATGAAGATCTCATCGTTTATGGACTTGCTCAAGTGCCTCGAGTTCGCTCTGAGGAAGCTTTTGATCAGACGAAACTCCCTAGGGGGAAACAAGGGAGTCCCATCGAAGAATTTTTCCTTTGGCTGTCAGGAGAGATGATTGTCCTTACCGAAATACCTAGGGGGACAAGTCCGAATGAATTGTGGAAAACTAGAAGGGGGTTGAATAGTTTACCGCTTTTTAATTTAAGGTTTATGTTTGTTTGT
>BQNB010036016.1:0-30000 GCA_026074375.1 Tanacetum coccineum | reverse complement strand
AGAATTGCATACTGTATACCTACTACATTCCACAGTTCATAATGAATCACTAAGCAGAAACTCAATGTATGATCTTCAATTACCTACATCTTTGAGTAGATCTTACTGCACCACTGGTTCTTCATAAAACTAATTTGAAGTATTTGTCATTCATTACAAATAAAAAAATTAGTAGAAGTAATTTTGTTACTGTTTGGTCTTTTTTAAACTATTTAATGTTTATGGTTAACATGTACATCTGTTTTCAGGCCGAAGTTTATGAAGCCAATGAGCCATGAACAGTTTTTAATATGCAGTACACTAACTGCTGTGCTGTTCTCTGCAAATTTAACAAAGAAAGACACAAACTATCTCCTGATGATACAAGATCGACCCGACTTAGGTGGCTTCTAATCACCATAATGTAGCTTTCAGAAAGAGAATGGCTTTAGAAGAACAAGTGCATTAATAGACCTAAACCTTAACCCATCTGAATATGTTATATCTGTGTTTTTAAATACAAAATAATTATACATAATCAATATAAAAGTGATAACGACCCGTTTGCACAAATACTGTTGCTTGCTACAGTACGTTACAATTGTTTGGTTGTCCCATTGGGCCTCGATTATTTTTGGGCCGGCCCATTAGTTTTTTTTTTTTTTACCAGTGCTGCAGTGTTGTTCGGCTTCAAGGCCATTAAAAAATTTCTTTATAGACTATATGGGAAAAAACCCGCTGTTGGCTCAAAATAAAAAAAAAAAAATTTACGGAAATGTACCCTCCACTTTAAGCAATTTAACTTTTATTAATTTAATTATTAATTATTAATTAAACGCGTGTTCCATCTGCGTTAAGGTGGCCCAAAAACCCATAAAAAAAAGCTTTTACTTTGATGAAAAAAGGTGAAATAAAAAAAAAAAAAAAAAAAAAAAAAAAAAAAAAACCCGCTGTTAGCCCAAAATAGAAAAAAAAATTACGGGACGTCTCTTCACCTTAAATCACTATTTTTATAAAACGGACTTTTTTTTTTTTACGTATAATAAATAAAAACTTATTAATTATTAAATATACAATACCTATCTAACAATCTACCGATAATCTATATCTACCCCAAAAAAAGTGAGCTATTACTTTTTAATCTGGAAAAAAAAAAACTCATGTCAGCCCAAAATAAAGGAAAAAAAAATTATGCGAAACGTAGCTCGTCTCACACTCTCATTTTGTCAAAACCTTTTAAAACTATTTAACGACTTTTTTTTTACGTAATAACAACTTTACTTACTTATTAAATAACCAATAATCCAATACATATCTACCCTTCATTAACAATAATATAATAAATACCTACCACCAAACCCAACTAATATACCAATTAACCCACACATCCTAAAAAGATATAAACCACAATATAATTCAAATTACCAATCCATAATACCCACCGGCAATTAACATTTAAGAACAAAATAAAAACCACGCACAACTCAACCCAATAACCACACCTACAACATATACCGCCCGCTGCAAAACAGGCGAACTATTTCTTATTCTTTTGAGCAAAACCATTATAAATAAAACCCAACCCGCCTTCGCTAGTCAACGCGGCCAGGAGTACTTTATTGGCTTGTTTACTGATTAAAGGATCTTTCAAAGCAGAATTGAGCCTTAATTTTTTTATTTGTGTAGTTTGTAATCCTTTTTAAATTGTTCAGAAGTTCCATCTTTTGTACCTTATTTGGGTAACAATCAATATCGTTGCCCTTACGGATGGTAATCATTTAGGCTGAAACATGAATGCTTATTAATAATACTTATTCTTTTAATAAAGTACAGTAACTATTATAATTACTAAAAGGCTGTGTATATAACTTTTTGTGAAAAATCTTCATATAATCATCAAAAAACTCTTTATATACAAAACGTACCAGCAGGACGAAGCGCAGGTATGCGAAAATCTTATTTCTTCTAAAATTAGTTTGTTGTTTAAGAAAAAAATTGTTTTTTTTAATGCGTACCAGCAAACGAAAATATGTTACTACAATGAGACATTAAAGAACCAAGCAAGCACAAAGAATTTTAAATCGAACCAATCATTATCTATACCTATTATGAATATAAACTCGCTCAATGCTATTATCAAACGCCACACTCTAACCTTTCATCTCAATTACATTCCATAATGCAAACCAAGAGCCATAACAAATATAACCTTACTACCCCATGTTTCATGCTATTCACTAATCCACCGAATCCTATAAACTAAACCACAAACCCATTATTTTTGTTTCTTTCTTTCTTTATGTTATTCCCTGTTTCCTATTTTTGTTTCTTTCCTTCTTTCTTTACCAAAAACGGACGACAACCCTTTCGATACTTGTCATAATCTACACGCTATTTCAAGATCATGTCTTTAATAAGGGGCGGGGACGCCGCTCTTCTAGAATATGTAAAAATGTTTTGTCATAAACAGCTTCAAGATCTCGTATTAAAGGTCTCGGGAGTTCTTCTTTCTTCACAATGTTTACGTTATTTAGATTTTTCTTTGTCTCACTCAACACGAAACAAAGAATTGAATATAACATACAGTGTTTGATTCTTTCTTTTTTTTATTTTTTATTTACGTACTTAAGCAAAATAAGTAAAATCTTCTTACAAGATCTGACTGTGATGGTTTATGTTTCTAAAAGATAGGATCTTTATAAGATCTATGGAACCAACAAATTTAGATCTTGGAACTTTTTTTTCAATTATTTCGATATTGTTGTTTTTTTTTAATGTTTGATTTTTTCTTTTTGTGCCTAGATAAACTGTGAAGTGATCTTTCTTTTCTTTTGTGTTTTTTTCGGATTTCGTAGGTGAGGTGAGTGGGATTGTTGTATGTGGGATGGCGTTAAGCGTTATTAAATAGATTCCATTATCATGGTTAAGAAACCACCACCGACACATTAATTTACTGCACAATGAAAGGACTTGTTTTATATGTGAAAATCTCGACTTTTGAGAAATCTCTTAAGTTATTTATAGGTAGGGGTTTATGTAATTATTGGTCAGGCCAACTCAAAGATGAAATATTTCAAACATTAATAACTTGATAACCAACCTCAAGAACCTGGGACCACATCTATCCATCCGCACATTAATGGTACAAAAATGTACCAACGGGTTTTTTTTTTAATTTAAACAAAATTTTGAAAGCTTTGCCTGCAACCCTTGACATTCATCTTACAGGGAGGGAGAATTAATCACAGATGGTTCAGAAACTTAAATACCTCCATATTAAATTAAAGACAGAATGAAATATGTCAGAATGAATGCACAAGAATCTCGCACTATCATGCTTAAAACTTTTTCTAAATGCGATACAAAACCTCCATTAAATTAAAAGGATGTATCTTTTAGTATAAATAGATTAAGCCTGTGCTGACACACTTTTGCGAGCCATTTAACATTTTTTTAATGGAAAATGTTCAAGCAAATTTAACAAAACTACATATGGTAAAGAGAATCATATAATTATTCCTCAATCTTTAAATTCTCTCCCTTACTCTTCATCTAAATCAACTCATCTCCATCATCAGCCTGCACACAAATAACAACAGCTCCTCTCTCTCACCCTTCACACTAAAACGGTACTCAATTTCTTACAAACCAAACGACATAATCTCTACAACAACATTCTAGCAGAAAAACACAGAAACACAAGGATCAAACCATTACAAAAGCAAAAAAGTCAGTACACTCAAGAGCATAAATTCAAATCAGTCTCTCACTCATCCACCACTTAGATCTGATTTCATAAAAAGGAGAAAATTAGCCTATTGTCTACGACTCTTGGAAAGCAAGAACTTACCATAATAAGCGTGTCGTTTGATGATTTATTTAGGTTTTGTTGTTTTACTGTACATTCGTGTTACAGCAGATACGTAGCTACATAGTAAATTATACACTATTACATGAGCGTCCAAACTAAACAGCATGCAGTGTAACTCATCCAAACCTACTTCACTATAATCAGCATAGGATATCTGAGATTATGTATGCTGCTATGTCGCTGAATCCTTCTACATCAAAAATCTGTAGTTACATTAAAGATGCCTTTCAGTCACAGTATAGGCACTGAAATAGCAAATGCACTATATGTCTACAGATAACTGCAGAACGATGGTATGATCCGGCAAAGTAGCCTCGCTAGTATTTATTAGGTAATTACATGTAGAGCATTGATATGTATTATTCTAATTCTTCGGTTTAACAAAACAACAACGAGTTGATGGCGAGGCGCACGCGGGGGGGGGGCGGGCGCGGAGGACCACGGCTTTGTCTAGGCGAGCGAGGTGGGAGGCGTGGTGAGAGAGAGAAGGGCGGGGGCGAGGCGGGGGAGGGGAGCGCGTGAGGGATGAGGAGATGACGTGGTGCGGGGGGGTCGGCGGGCGTCAGTCGAGAAGGCGCGGGCGAGCGGTTGAGGAGGTGTGAGTGGAGAGAACTGGAGGGGGGAGGAGAGAGGAGATAAGCGAGGAGGCAGGGGAGAGTAGAGGGTATCATCTCCCTCCAGTGAATGAGCTGTGTACATACACACTATCCATAGGTAACAACCAATTGGTGGTGGACAGTGCCCTTCACTTGGCACGCACGGCATACACTATCTAGCTTATATTCTCCTAGAGCCTTTCTGCCACCACAAGAGACAGCCTTCTATAACCACCTTTGCCCTTTTCTAGCTTATAGGGCGGGTTGCCTCCTCCTCCTCATTCACTAGTTTGATCGACCTGTGATGATCACAACATAAAAAAACAGAGCTATATGCGGTCATACTATCTACTAACTATTGCTTCTTTAACCTATCTACATTGCATCACAGTAGAAAAAGAAGCTCGCCAAAATAAGAATTACATGAGCCTCTAATCTATTATAAATCTCTAACACTCACCCTTCATTAACTTATGAGCATCGCTCATCAGTTATATCACTGATGAGGCGAATAGTAGTTCCCAGCTGTGATTGTAGAACTCATTTCAGTATAAATTGAAAAAATCTATGATCAGAAATTTGGTTTTCTCCAAGTAACCAAATAACTACACAGAATTATCCTCGCAAAACTGATTACCGCTATTACTGTTCAGACTAGTGTATTATCATTAATGTGTATTTTATCACATTTTGAATTTGTCAGTACGATTTCACCAAACATCTTAGTGAAACGTAGCATAAACGACTTGATAGCATTAGGACGAACTCATAGAAAATCACAGTGAAGATCCTAAACGAAGCAATAATCCGCGACTACGACATCTTGAATACAACCAGTAACTTAGACTAGCAAATACATGTACTAGTATATTATCTGATTTCACACGTAAATAGTAACGATCGACACAGCTCATCATATTATCGTGTTAAGGCAGAGTGTCTTTTCTTCAGTTTTGCAACCAAGAAAATATCCACAAAAATGATACAAAAGATACAAACTGATTATGCAGTACTAGCTATACACAAAGGGTTACTAAGCATTAAGAGTGATATTTATCTATCATAATGTTGGAAAAGCACTCGAGACTAGCTACACTAATGCTGACTACAATCATATTCTTGAATCTAAAGGTCATAATATATTTTTTATGTTATTGAGCACTTATTAATCATATGTTGAAGATTTTTTTTCACTACATCACTTGTGTTTGAAATAGGTATTGTCTAGGATGTCGTTATCAATGTTAAAGGCTTATCTAAATAAGCGACTTAACAAACTTACACTCTACTATGTGAGGGGAATCTTCACTTGTTGCTCTTAGACAATAGAGTTATCTTAGAGATTCGCTTACACTAGTAAGTGTGATTGTTTGTCGCGAGGTGGAAAGAGAACAGCAGCTTATTGTAAAACCGTAGATGTGAAAAAGACATCAATTTAGATATCAGCCAATATCATCCTTGTGATACGTACAATATATTCGGATGACATAGTCATAACATACAACCTCACTAACCCGAATTAACTTCTTGTTCTAACCCACCGGATTGTAAAACGTGATTACACGAGCAGTTCTATATATCTACATATGGTAATCAACGTGTGTACAAGCGACGGTGATTCCATTCAATCTTTATCCTATATTAATTTGATTTGTTTCTAAGACTTTGCGAAAATTACTCTTATGTGATATGATTTAGTATAGAGAATCTGTATGTAAATACTCTCTATTTATATTTTATTCTAGTAATTTGGTGAATTAAGTTATATCAGAACTAGAGTATGTAAACGCACTAACATTCGTTTCCTATGACTAACTTCGCGTTATGCTATATTACTATCATATGCATTGGGGTGTGAATGGGTGAGGGGTCCTAAATCCTGGCTCTGGGGCGGGGGAACAACTAATACAATCTTGGAGGAGTGGAGGAAATAGAGAGAGATTAGTATCAATTAACATGCATAAAAATTAACCAAGAGAGAGATGTGGTTTAACCAGCTTCGCATCTATAGCTGCTGCAATACTAAGAACAAAGTGTACACTGAAGCTACACAACTTTATTACGTAAATTTCTACCCGCTTCAGCAATGTATCGCGTACTATCTCACAATGTATGAGTGGTTTAGCGGATGAGTTGGGAGTGAGCACCGGTAACTTGTAGCCCGCGCAGACTAGCGCATATCACACCGAGCGAGCGATGTCTTGCATCTACAACAGACGATAACACTACCATTTAACCAAGAACTAGCGAGCGAGAGCGATCACGTAAACCGGACTCACACAGCAAAATTAATCATCAGTTTTAAGTTAGTTCTTTTAATACTATTCAGCCGATATATGACGATGACAAGTCTTTATATTTTAGACTGATAGATGACATTATGGACTCATGTTGATAACAAGATATATAAATCCTAACACATCACTTAGAATCTAACTAACCATCTACTTAGAGTATTTATAGGAGTCAACACATTATAGTGGTTGAGTTCTATTAGGATAAGCCTTACACACAATTTGAGCTAATCCTAACTAACAAAACACACAACTCTATAATTCCATTGACACACGCAATTTCCTTTTAGTCCTTCTTGTCTTAGTCATTAGCCGTTACCATAAACACATAACGAATCGTTAACTATTTAATAGTGTAAAATCACTAAATAAATATTAATTAATCGAATAATCTTGTAGTGGTGCAATCCTGATCTTGATTCGATCCTAACGCACAACTATTATTTTATAAAAATTTCAATCCATAAAAACTATACTGCAATAAGTCTGATTCAGTTAGCGAATTCAATAGAGTACGTGACATAAACATCTATCTACTATAAAACATACAAAGCTCGAACAGTTACGATCATTACTATAACATAACTTCATTAGTATGAAGCATAAGACAACTGACAGACCTACTTTCAATCTATGACAACATATAAATAGATTGTCTTTATTGAGTAATCAAATCTAGTTTAGGGTGACAGGACAAGACACATTAGAAGATACACACACACGACTAATGGGCGAAGATGCTAAGTGCATTGAGCGACTGTCTCTTAAGATATAGATTTCACTCTGTAACAACAACAATCAACATAATAGGCAGTAGTGGGCAATAGATTAACACAACCATCTCTTGAGAGCGTTATAAACTTCTATTATGATTCCCATCATTAAAATGCTTATATAGTAGATATGAGAAGTAGTGACTACAACAGTCGGATATATTGGGTGTGTGGGGGGGAGATAGAGCGACGCACCCTCTCCATATATACCACATGTCTAGAGTGATCTTAAATCACTGTACGATGATCATGGACTATAGCAGACTCAAGAGAGCCTTTGACATCCGTCTATTATCAACGTTAGAAGATGTACTCGAAAGCTCGTACTGATTGTTGAGAGATAGATTAGTTATGCCTACTTATGTATTGACAACCAAGTCTATCTATAGTATAGACATCTGTGGCCTGTCACTCGTGTTCTTAGATGTATTCGAGTTTCGGCTACGTTCATCATATTGGGTGTGGGAAAATGATATATTTTTTTTTTTTTTTTTTTTTGTTTTTTTGATGCAATAAAAAAGAAAATTCAAGACAAGAGCTCCAACCATTAATTGAGTAGGCTACTTGAGAGAATGTACATATACGAATTCTCATACACAAACTGTCACGACCTACATGTGTCGTTCTATCCTAAATCTCAGTACATCTATCACAGCCGATCTGATACTAAGAATTCCCATTCAAACGTTAACAATTAGTCAATTTTTTATGAACCAGACAGAGATTTGGGGGTGAGAAGGTGAGTGTGCGATTGATAGGCGTGCTACTTGTCTTAAGATAGCACAAGTATACGAGTGAGTAAGATCAGAGGATATCTGATTATGTCAGCATCGAGATAGTTACATATACTCCTACATATATGCTATATTGGATTTTGTAATTTGCTTGACTTCGCTCATAGATAAAAAATATGATATCATACAGAGAGGTTACAAAACTGTGTGTATGTAACAGAGCATATCACATCTCACATTTTAGGAGACTAGCGTACAGTCTACACTACTTCTTAGCACTTAATTTACACAGTTGTATGGCCAACACACAAAGTTTAAGCATGTAGTGCGAGATTCCCTGTGCACTTGCATTCGCATGCGCATCATTCAGTCCTCTAATTAATATGAGAGGTTTTAAAGTTTCGAACCTACTGTGATATAAATTCTCCTCCCCTTTAAAGATGAATGTCAAGGTTGCAGCAAAGCTCAATTTTTGGTTAAAAAAACCCGGGTACCTTAATGTGCGGATGGTCCGGTCATCAGTCTAATGTTTGCGAGATATTCTCATCTTTTGAGTTGGCCTAACAATAATTACATACACACACCCTCTAAAAAAACAATTAAAGATTTCTAAAGTCGAGATTTCACCATAACAAGTCCTTTCATTTGCAGTAAATTAATGTGCGTGTTTCTAACAGATCATGTGAGCGAGCTATAATAGACTCACCAGGTACCGCACAAACAAAACTCCTCACCACCAACCCTAACGAAATTCCAAAACACAAAAGAAAGATCTTCACAGCGAGCGAGTATCTAGGCACAAAAAGAAAACATCAAACATCTAAAAAAAACTAGAGCAAATATCGCGAATGAAAATCAAGTTCCAAGATCAAAGCTTAGTGTGTCATAGATCTTAAAGATCCCCTATCTTATTTAAACATAACACCATCACAGATTCTGAAGCGAGAAGATATAGCTTTCTTTGCATGTACGAAAATAAAGAAAGAATCATAACAAGAGTAAGTTATAGTTCAATCTATGTAGTTCGGTTGATGAAAAAAAAAATCAAACGTGTTAAACATGTGATAGAACCTACCCGAGACCATACTATACAAGATCTTGTAAGCTGTTATGGACAATTCGAAAGTATGTGGCCCTTGATTTTGGTTTTAGAAGAAAGGAAACATATAATAGGGTTGTGGTTTGTTTTATAGATTCGTGAAGCAAGAAAATGGGTACTCGACAAACTTTGCTCTTCACTGAACACAGAGTCTACTGGTATAAATATCTGCATCTAACAAATCTGTGACCGACTGGTAACGTCAATATCTGTCTATGATGACACATTAGAGATAGCTGTTAACAGGTCTAGTTTGATGACAATGCAGATTGAGGATTTTGTTGGCGTGTGGGGGGGGGGAGGGGTTAATGACTTGGTTGATTAAAAGACTTTGGGCTTGGTACATTATTGTAGTAACATATTTTAGTTTGCTGGTATCATAAAAAAACAATTTTAAACAACAACAATCTAAATTTTAGAATAAATAAGATTGTTAGATACTCCGCCCGCTCTATTTAGCCAACGTATTTCTGCAGCGTCTATCGTGATACATTGTACAACTACAAAACCATACAGAACTGCATTTCCATACATTATTGTGACTTATGCGTCGATATTATCGTATCCACAAAGTCTACACATACAAAGCCATCATTATAGATAATAATATAGAGTGACATATTATATTTATGATGTAAGCCTAAACAGCACTGCATGAAGAAGTAACTACGGTCCGAAACTAAGCTGTGATCAATATTAGCATCATGTATCCTTCAGCATTAAACATTGTGTAACAACATTCCAGTGATATCTAACACATTCTTGATTGATACCCAAATAAGACAAAAATGGAACCTTCTTGAACAATTTAAAAAAGGTATTACAAACCACACAAATAAGCCTCCTTCAGCTTTGGAAGCACAACAATCTTCTATACTCTCTGAAACACAGCTCGTCTCATCTATCGTATCTTACACGCGTTCTAGTTCTGCTTTCGCGAATAGAAAAGTGCGGTTAATCTTTATTGGTAGCTCAAGCTATAAGAAGTCGCCTGTTGCCCACGAGACATGGTAATCTTGACATGAATGGGTAGATATTGTAATGGATATTATAAGTAAAGTTTATTACGTAAAAAAGTCTGTAAAATCCAGTTTAAAAGGTGAGAGTAAGCGCATAACATAATGTTTATATTCTCTACCATATATAACTTCTTCTTGATGGGGCTGCGCATGCATTGAGATTTGGATAAATCTGTTATCCAACTATCGTAATACTACGTGCGTCTGAATTCGATCTTTGAGGACAGCCAGTTACATGATACATGCGTCTGTCTTGTAATTATTGATCAAATAATACTATACTTTGCCATTGGTCGGACTTAGTGTATTTCGTCATTCAACGAAGTATCGAAACGATGTGCTTACATATAAGGTGGAGAGTACGTCCCGTAAAATTTTTATACAAAAGTCTAACCTATATGGATGCCGACACTATACAGCTTGCGGTATTCTATATTTCACCTAATTCTATTATAACACTAAAGGTCTCTATAAAACAATGCAACTCCTATTGTTAGAGGTCTTGCACACCCGTTCTTAGTCATGGTATAATCCTTTGCGAAATATGCTAAAATAGAGAGGTGTGAGACATATCCCGTAATGTTTGTAGAGTTCTTACATCTTTACGTAATTGTTTACACAAACAAGACGAGCGTTTTTTACTGCCGTATACATATGCAACAGAATATATTATTTTTAATGGCCGAACACTGCAGCACTGGAAACACAAAACTCTGTATATAACTAACATGGGCCGCCCAAAATAAGAGCCCTGCAATGGGGGGGGGGGGGGGGGAGGGAGGGGGAGCGGGGGGGAGAATGGGGTTAGTACTGTAGAAGCAACGCAATACGGCACGGCTATTAGTAGGGGGGAGTGGGGGGGGGCTCTGTTAGTTGGGGGGGGTGGGGGGGGGGTTGGCTATCACTTTTATTTTCATTAGGTTTAATATATTTGATTTAAAAACTCAGATAAACATAGTTCTGTGGTTTAAGGTTTAGCGCGATTTATTTGCTAACGATAAGGCGAGTCTTGCTAGTAGCTACAATGCATCTAGATTCATCATATTCTGAAACTACGAGATTTCTGTGTGCATTGAGGGAACAACGTTGAGGGGTCGATCTTGGGGGGTATGAGTCCTAAGCAGGAGGATAGTGTTCCTTTCTGTAGTGCCAGAGTTCAGATTTGAGAAAGTCATTAGTGAATATAGCAGGTATTTAGACATCACTGTATTCACAATTAGCTCTAGAGTCGTGCTTCAGTAACTATACACATCAAACAGTGCAACTAATATTAACACACTAGTACATGCTACACCACTAGCACCTATGTAGATACATGTATCTTATTAACAAGAGAAATCCACAATACACACAGTATTCTATTTGTACATAACTACAATACTAGTGCTATGTTTTTCTTTATTTGTACATGAATGAACACATACTTCCAGAATTAAAGTATAACCTCTATGATTTCGATACACAACAACACGAAGAGCTTCACTACTATTTCACTCATGTGATCAGAACATACTGGAGTAATTCATTCAGGATCGACCATGATTTAGTTACAGATCTGTACATCAAAACCCAGAATGCCATCAATAGAAAATCGTATGAACTTCATCATACTAATGTGAGAGAGAGAATGGATTATATTCAATCTTTCTGACCATTTCTATCACTCCTGTACAACAATAATCTAGTTAACGTATTAACGAGTAAGAGAGGATAGATAGCGCACTTATATTTTATATCTGCGTTCTAACACTACATATTGCCTAGCTTTGACCCACATAACCCGAACCCGATCTAATCCTTGTTTGACTATCGCCTCTCATTATGATAACCATTCATCCATGCTACGCGACAACACAAATAAGCATCATTTACTTAAATTTCCCATAGTTTACAGCACAAAACAACTAATACTTTTCCACTATCATATGTACTACGATAAACCCGCTTTGAAGAACAATAATTCAAAACACTTCCTTATAAGATATGTAAGTCGTCCGATCTGTGTGGCTTTATTAATTCAGATCTACACTCTAGCAAATCCATGTAGAGATTTTGATATATACATTCAGACACTTTTAAATAGTTACTGGTTTCACATTAAAGTTAAGAGACTTCATACCATTAGTCAAGGTAGGATCTACTTGTTAGGGTTGATTGTGACTGTACACTAAATTCGCACATGTATGTAATGATATAATTGGAGGGGGGGTGGCACATCCACGATATTCATAATAGATACTATAATGATGGCATTTTCTCTACAAATTTAGAAGCATCGTCTCATATAAGCAAACACAATCATTACCCAACAACTTCTTGATGGGGGAGGGGGGGTGGTTTGGGATTGGCAAGCTATTGGTATACATCAAATGCAACATACTCTACATCACAAAAAATAGTGAACTATAATAACACGCATTATATCTTAATTGGATTAGATTAGTGCGCTTTTAAACTCGCATAATTGCGTACAGTAAACAAAAATGCCTAACAAAGTATAAATTTTCTACATTTGTGTTGCAACGGTTAACATAATAAACTTCTGTTTACTTGTAACATTTTTGAACAATTGTTAATCCTACCCAAAAACTCCAAACGGACACATTGTATTTTTAAAGTGACACATTGTATTTCTAAAGCAACCCGGTGACCTATTTTAAACCAAAAGTAACCTAAACTGACCCATCAAAACTAAGCCCAACTTAAACTGACATGTACTATAAAAGAAACCCAATCACCCATTTAAACCAAACCAACCCTTTTTAAACCAAACACAGATTTCCCTAGAAATTTGTCAAATTTAAATTCATACTTGTAATTTATTAAAAACTTGCAAACCTGACCACCTTTCCAATAACCTGAATGCTTGCTTTACATTCAATTATATATCATAACACCATCTACAAACTGCGCTTCTGCTTATTAGCTTATTTTAAGATTGCTCGTCTTTTTCTACTAAGCATTTTTGGGTCATCCAATCTGCTTATTTTGAATAAATGTTACTTTTTACCTCAGACTAAAAAGGAAGAGCTGACCCTAACTAACATCAAGTCAATAACATAAAATCTCGCTTTACAAATCAATTATGTATATACACAAACTACAAACTAATACTATTTATCTGCTTATTTTGGGATTGCTTCTTATTGCAAACTTCCTTATTCATATCATCAAAACAGCTTCTGCTTATTTGGGATAGACGTGACAATTAACCGTATCTAAACTTCAAAATGGTTATAAAGATCCATAATCGTCAACCCTACGCCGCCAATCGCGCGATAGTAAGCTAGTCAGTTCGCGAGCTATAACTGGCAGCTGCACCATCTCCCACCGCCACAATCACATAGACTACACTGAGCACTATTATAGTGTGTTTCCTTATCAGCACCCCTGATTCTCATACGACTAGATACGGCACTCAGTAGGCGCAACCTAGAGCAATAAACTTAGAGATGATAATTAGCAAAATAACTTATCTAAGTCCAGAGTAAGTCTATTGGATCAGATAGAATACTAGCTATTCCAAGTCACAGATGAAATTGTTTTTGCGATATTATCTTTTTATTATTAGAAATATAAGCAATCCGAGTGTTTTATCATCTGTACCGCTTGCCAGCTTACACACACAAACTATATCATCTAAACACATTTTACCCGCATATCTAACCTTAAAAACCTAGATTAACTCGACGGACACCAATCCAAACAATAATTTCACAAACTACGTAACTTTAAAGCTTCTTACACACACACACACAATCCAACACCCCAATCACCCAATTCCACCAACCACAACCAGAGAGACAGACATTCACTACAATTCAAATCAATTAACAACACCTATCACAAAGCAGGTGGAGTTTTGAATAGCAGTCGATATTCATAAAAAGTATACGAATTAGCATTGATATTTGTGTACACGCCGTCAAACATCATGATATCACACAGGTATACTGACACATCTATGAATATAGAATCCGCTACGACGTAGTATATATACAACCCTACTACATGGACACCCACATACAATAGCTGCCACAGACAAGCTATCATAGAACTTGAGTAACACTACACGAGTCTAAGTAGCCTAACCATACAATCATAAAATCGCAGACCTACATACTAGTCTTCTAAATTTACCCTAGCTGTCGGCTATCCATGCTTTAGAACGATTTATATCATCTCCAAACATAGCATTTTTTGTCCATCGTAGTTTTCAATATTGAAGTTGCTACGTTTTAAGCTAAATTTTTTTCTAAATTAATGTCGTATCAAATGCCTATTTAACTCGACACAAAACAGCCTGCAATCATTACCGATAACATACTCGTGACAGCAGTGCAATACTATTTAAATATCCAAATGTTCTGAATTCCCTAACGACACAAAAATTATTTTAAAAAAATAACAATTACCTTAACCATACCTGCAATAGTATTGCAATAGTATTTGGATGTGCTTAATCTTTAACGACACCCTCTCTTCATCTCTCATACTCCACACACTAAACAATGATTTAAAGCGAACCTGCATATTGCAACATTGAAGTGAGTTTTGGATGCCAAAACTGAAAATGAACAAACTTTGTAATCATACCTTATTCAATATGCTATCAAATACATCAGCCAATAAATCTTTACAGATACTGTAGAATGAAATTCATTATAATCATGTGTTGTAACTTCTTTAGGGTTTCAAAGCTGCAAAATAAGAAGTGTTTCAGTATACATCTTCAGAAAATAGCGCGCACGACATTTATAAGATAATATCATATTAAAAAGATTAACTCACCCGTATAGGCTGTGTGTCATTGGTGAGTTCCCAATCCCAGTATTTGTCAACAACTTTCTTAGTTTTCTTCTTTTTCAGCTTAGAAAATCATCATCGCTCATTAGTATTATTGAACATAAATAACCCATCGCCTCAACGTTGCATCAATTCCAACCTTCTTGGGCTTCAGACTGGATCCATCGTCAAACCACAACCTGTTCCCAAGATAAACTCTACTAAAATTAACTAAAAGTGAGAGATCGACAGCTACGAAGACAGTCCACCACATTAAGAAATGCTGATAAAAACTTAGCATTAATCGACTCTAGAACTCGCTACCACAGACAATCTTCAGCCGTACCTTTATGTCTTAGTCAGAATGAAAACGTGAAGTATTGAATTAGGTTTTACTCACATTATATATGGAAGTTTGAGCGGTCAAAGTACATCTTTTGTAATGTATCCATTCTACCTTACATGGGGTGAAATAGGGATTGAATCTGACACAAACTGCGAAATAATTTTTGAACGAACTCTGATTCTCGTGGGATGAGCGCGGAACTTTTTATCATCAACGTTGAGTACATACGAAAATCTTAGGACTGTTGTTGCCATGGGATGTGTGCTCAGCATCAAAAACACCAAGCCTTCTAAGTTGATATTCAAACATTTTTCGCTCAATCATGCTCTACACCAACAATGATAGAACAGTAAATATACCATCAAACTGATCACTATCCAGAGGTAGAAAATAAGTATATCCTGGAGACATTTGTACCTGTAAGCAAATCAACATAACTGTCTCTTAGTAAATTCCATTTGGACGCTGGTCACCATTTTCACCTTTCGCTAACAAATAGTACCTGCAATTCCAAAAACATGTAAATAATAAATATCAGCAAACGCGCGCATGCGTGAGTAAAGCATTGTTTGTCCATTTACCCTTAACACTCCCATTTAAACTCTAAAATTTCAAAATTTATAATAAGAGAAAAAAAATCAAACATATGTGTGTATTAGGATCAGGTAGGTTGTGAATCGAAAAAAGAGGACACATCCGTCTCGGCTGCAAACCCAATGGTTTGCCCGCCAAAATACGGGTGACCACAACTTTAATTAAACATGTTCAGATTCACCAACAAATTGGTCTACCTCCGTTCAACAAATTCCAGTGACTCAAATGAAATCCGATGTCAAAAACGAAATCATAAATTATCCTTTTATCCATAAACTAAATAACTTTCGCATTTGGATTTTTCAAGTTTATCCTTTTACGTCATTGTGCACTTTACATCGCGACTAAAGATGCTTTTGACAAACATATTTTTGGGGTCTTTCGATTAGCTTACTTTGTCGACTTATGGACAGCTTATCAGAACAATTGTGGATGGTAGATAAGATTTGGGTCTCACGGATGACGCCAATTTGTCGAAGTAAATTTCTATATCTCGAGTAATGTATGAGATCTTCCAAGATTCCAAGGGAGGTTTCATTGAGTCTCTGAGAATAAGAAAGAAAGACGCGTTAGCCTCGCCTTAGGTTGGACCCTAAGACCAAGCTCCAACGTGAGAGTAAGAATATGGTGAGAGCCAAAAAGCGTAAGTATTAATTAGTATAAATGTGTAGTAAATGCTACCTCATTTGCAGTAAATGAAGGGGTATTTATACTACATGTTCTATTGTAGATATATACTGTTCATGAAACATGGGGAATGGTTGCGCCGAACTACCCCCGATATTGTGTCAGGCGGCGTACTCATGTGGGGAACAAAATCCCGTGATTTCTGGAATGGCGGCGTTGTTATGAGTACTGGTTATGGATCACTGGTCCGAGAAGAACCCCGATTCCTTAAGTATATCGGTTCTCTGAAGCTTGTGATCCTTCGGCTGGGTCCCTTTCGGTAAGATGAAATGACCTCCGGTTTTTATCCTTCTGGACATATACACAAACACATAGTGAATTTTAATTGAGTTTTACATAGTACCATCATTTAAGGGTATTTACGAGACGAATACCCGTGTAAAACAACGGTGTATAGCGGCAAATAATTATACGTGCAAAATCGTGGTTTTGATGTAACCCTTTGATGCAATACTTAAGGGGTCAATTTGTAATCGTTGTGAGAAAATAAAATATTAAGATATAAACGAAAAATAATAAAAGTTTAATGATTTAAAAATTAAATAATATTTAAACATATTACTCATTTATTTTTTTTAACTTTTCAAAATTAAAGAAAATAGATACACACTTTATATATAGTATAATTAAGTTATCTATCTATACTATATATAAAGTATGTACCCACTTTTGTTGAATGTTAAATGTTAAAATTAAAAAAAAGTTGTTTTACTAAGTAACTCTTACTACTTAAACAATAACTTAAAAATTCAAACATCTATACTAATTAAACACTGAAACAAATTAAACACTATAACAGCTCACAAGTTCATCATACGAATTATACATGGCAGTTTTAATTTGTCTTCTCTTTACAAATTTATTATACGTAACTTTTATCTTTTTTTTAATCTTTTTTAAACAAATTTATCCCAATCTCGATCCATATCTATATCTATACTATTATATAAAACATTTATAATGTGAGTCCCATCAAAAATTAAGATAAATCTTGACCATCTATCTTATTTTAGAAAATCACATCATAGAGTGACATGTGTCACTTCTTAATTAAAAAATCACTTTTATTTTCAATTTGACATATCTTTTTATCTATTTTTTTATGATTTAATTTCACCGTATTTTTTAAAATTTCGTGATCTTTAATTCAACATCCATTTTGATATATTTTTATAAATTTTTAGCTTTTCATATTTTTAGTGGGTTTATTTTGAATTTTTTAACAACTTTAAGTTTAATTTGAATACAAACTTGATTCGTAAAAGATATATACTTTTGGAGACAATGTTTGATGAGTAAGAGAGTGTGTGAGTCTTTATACAAGCGAGAATGATGTTAATATGATGTTGCGGGAAAACAAACAAACGAATTCTCTAAGCGGGTAGGGAATTGCGGAGCGAGTTGGGTTAGCAATTTTTATCGCCGCCGCTATGCGCGGGTATCCAACTAGTTTCTATAACGTTACACAAAACACTTAATCACAATCTCTCAGTTATAATTACATACCACTACAAATTTTATCGTTATGCACGGGTACACGTCTAGTACTACATATAATGGAGGAAAGCATTTTCGTCCATTAAATATTTCAACTTTCAATTCCAAATATACAAAAGTAAAAGCATATGGTACAATCCAATTAAACACATACAACTAAATAAACATAACATACAATCAAATTAAATACAACTAACAAAAACACCCTCTTACTAAAAAGCACAATAATATTTTCACAATGTACAATTTAAACAACATACAAAATAATCCAAAGTATAACCTAACTAAACACACTAATTAACTAATTAATATTATTTTTAAAACACCCATAAAATAAAAAGTACATGTTATTACAGACAGTGTACAAACTAAAATGATGACGCATATAATTTTGAAAACCGGACCGGACCACGGGTTCAACCTGGAACTGGAGTCACAATCGGTTTGGCTAGCCAATAAAAGCCGTCCGAAGACGAATCAGAGAGGATTCATCAGAATCGATTAAAACTTGTGAACCGTTCCTCACCGGGATCAAATTCTTCTTATTTCGCCGGTTAATCGTCACATTGTACCCGCTACCGCAAAAATACCCCGCTAGTAAATAGTTAAGAAGCTATAAATTAAATTGGTAAAGATAAAACTAATCATTTTACAAAAAAGTAAAAAATATATATAAAAAGGGATTTGCTATACACTGTTCACTGGGCAATAATTAAGATAAATATAAATAGAAATTTAAACTTTATTCAATTAAAAATCAGATTTAATTAAAGTAATTTGTATATTTATTTATTATGCATTAATTATATAACTACTTTAAATATGTAAAGAATATGTTATGTAAAGTAATTTGTATATTTATGTATGGTGCATTAATTACATAATCAATGTCTTAACCATTTTTCAGTGGGCAATGTATAGCGAACAAGTAGCTATACCCGCGCGCTGCTGCGGGACGATTAGCGGAGCGCAAAGTTTGAGGAAACTTAAAGTTTTATTCATAAAAAAACAGACCAACGACTCAAACAGTGCGAGAGGGTATTAAAATCTAACAGCACACACGTTACTCGTCGTGTAAAACTTCTTGGTATACGACATTTGAGGTGTAGACTCCTCCTTGATCAAACTCTTTTTTCTAGTTTGGAGATCAAACATAATGTTTTGAAACCCGGTTCTACCCAAGGTTTAACCTGTTCTGGTCGAAAAACATGTCAAATTAAACCCTTTTTTATATTTTGAAAACTCGTTTTCCGATAGCGACCTCGTGTACCCGCGCATAACGGCGGAAATTCATGACAGCGACCTCGTTTTTGGCAGCGATTCCGGTGGACTGCTTCCTCAGTGTTTATGTTCTGTGTATTTTCTATGCAGATTGTGATCCTTAATTATAGGTGAAATACCAACCCTAGTCAATGAAATGATGGAGATTAAATGTCCCCACAAAAGAGTCAATCAATTAAATGAAGGACAATCAGTTTCGATTGATCGATTGTACATATTAGTTTCGATAGCTATTATTAATTCGTAGGTTACAATGAATTTAATTTTCCATTGTTTCTTAAAATGATCAATCAATTAATTAATGAGGCAATCAGTTTCCGTTTTGACTGAGTGTACATATTAGTTTCGTTTGCCATTATTAATTCGTAGGTTATAATGATTTTAATTTTTCCATTGTTTCTTAAAATGAGCCAATCAATTAATTAATGAGGCAATCAGTTTTGTTTGACTGAGTGTACATATCAGTTTCGTTTGCTTAAAAATTAAATTTTTTTAATATTCATAGGTTATAATGATTTTGATTTTTCCAATGTTTCTTAAAATGACTCAATCAATTAATTAATGAGGCAATCAGTTTCGTTTGACTGAGTGCACATATCAGTTTCGTTTGCTATTATTAATTCGTAGGTTTATAATATTTAATTTTTCAATGTTCTTAAAATAAGATTTTTAACTTTCTAGATTTCAGTTTTTCTGGATTTCTAACTTCAACATTTGGTAAATCTCTTTATAAGAAGTATAGATATGTCACTAAAAAATTAGATTTATCTAAAAAAAAAATTCGACACTTTTTTGTGTCATGAAAACATCTGTCACCATATGTCTATTACGTAGTATCTTGTAATGATGATTAATGAGTTGCTTCGTATTTGATTGTTTTTTTATATAGAAAAATGAGAAAAGTATGTACAACCTAAACTTGTGCTTGAACGATTAGGTTTATACCCGCGCTCTGCTACAAAACCAACATCAACTTCTCCGTCATTTGATATAATATATTTTCGCACCAGCCAATATCCAAAAGCAGCTCCGAAGAGAATAATACCAAGCACAACAAAAACAAAAGCCTGCAAGAGTAGAGGTCATAAACAATAAGCCTTTTTGTTTTGAACAACAAAAGTCATGGGCACAACAAAACTTGCACACATAATCACTAACGCGCAAAATTTTTTATTAAATTGCAAGTTCTGTATTAAATTACTGTTTTTTAGAACAGAGTAGTAAGCTTTTTATTACAGAGTACAAACAATTGACACAAACTTCTATACAATGCGAGCTCTGTATTTACTCTGTTCTAAAAGGTTATAAGTGAGAGGTACAACACCATATTGAC
Organism: Tanacetum coccineum; assembly: GCA_026074375.1. Classification (NCBI taxonomy): domain Eukaryota; kingdom Viridiplantae; phylum Streptophyta; class Magnoliopsida; order Asterales; family Asteraceae; genus Tanacetum; species Tanacetum coccineum. Next base: position 9,112 of record BQNB010036016.1, on the reverse strand, counting down.
CAAAACTAAGCAAGATAACGCATTTATTTCTATTTGCAAAGTAGCTAACAATGCGGAAAAGGAAGGACTTACTGGTTCTGGATTTCTTGACCTTATTCCCAAAGTTTTAGAATGAAGTGAATTGATAACTTTTTGAGAAGTAATCTATCACAAAGATCCTGCTGCCAAGCTGAAGATATACACAAGACCATGTCCAAAACAACACATCTATATTAACAAAACATTCTTAGCAGACCTATACGCAGTTACTCTGTGATATAAAAATCCATAAAGAATGATATAAAAATAACTTGAAAAACGAAGGCTAATGATGTCAAAGATTGTAATACAGGGTAGTTCTTTTTCCTTCCATTTTCAATTAGTCAAGTAGAGTGATGAATTCAAGCATTAGTAATTCAATGGATGAAATAACCATATAGATATATTAAAATCTAAGCATGGATATTACAAATAACCAATTAATGTGGCCCAAATGGTACCTTAGTGCAATCTCAAGACATCTATCTATTTTAGAAACCTTTTTTTTTTCGATTTAGAGGAATGTGTGCTTTAGATACAGATACAAAGCAAACTGCAAGAAAAAGACACTACCACTGAAACCATTATACAAAGTAAAAGGAGTTCTCCTACCGATTCGTCAGCAATTTCCTTGCCTGTTTTAACAACAGATATAAGATAACTTAGAAAATTATACATCATGATTGATAGCAAATAACTTTTTCCTCCAATCTGACAGTCTAAAGTAAGAATTTCAGCTGATAATCAACGATTTCTGAATGTGCCAGCATGATACAATGTTGATTTAGAAAGGGAGAAAACAACATCCTAGATTCAAACCAGACGTGTTTCAAACAATAATAAAATACAGTTAATTTTAAGTGAAAGAGAAACATGTACCTGAAAAAGAAGTATAGAACAACAGCTAAGACTCCAATTAGCCCCCCCCCCCATAGAACTGGTAAGCAATTTATTCGACCGACACGAAGAGCATAAGGTTTTGACATGAAGATCTTTATATGGTCTCGGGTAGGTTGTATTTGTTTTGTGTTTATTGATCAATGATGAGTTTTGTTGTCGGAATCTCTTGAAGATTTGTTACACATTCTTTGAACAACAAAACTGAGATAGTGTTTTTCGTTTATGATTCGAGTCTTTGTGGAGATGGGTGATGTTTTTTTTCATAACTTTTTTTTTTGCCAAACCGATGAACTTGGGTATAGGCCATTTGGAATTGGGCTGGGTTAGAGTGACTGAACTGGAGCATCTACAGTGCTTAACGTGAACAGTGGAATTGGGGTCAAAAACGACGTCGTTTTACTTCTAAAATGTGTAGGATTATAATTTGTATATTTATGTATAGTGCATTAATTACATAATCAATGTCTTAACCGTTTCTTATAGCGAATCTCATAAAAAAATATGTTTTTTAATGTGAATAATTTCTTTAAAATAGAGAGTATGAAGTATATTTGAAGAAGATACGGAGTATAAAAATCACAATTACGTCCATTAGAAACAAATAAATTCAAATTCATTCACACACAGTAAAACACTTCCCATGCCACCCTCTACCAGCGCTTAACAGAAACGCTACGCGCCGTCACACGCGTCACACCACCAATAAATACTGTAACACAGTAAAGTCTGAAAACCTTTGATCATCATCGTCTCCTCCAATGATGATGACGAGTACCAAAATCATAACACCTGCTTCCACTTGTTTACTTTTGTCCATTGTTTACGCTTTCCTTTGGATTTCACTTTCCTCTACTCTCACTTCATCTTCACCTGGTACTTTCTTTTTTCATCTCCTTTTTTTTTATAATTATATTCACCTTTTTTTATACCATCACAACCTTACTTTTATTGTTTATTATCATAAAAACAAAGTATATGTTAGATCATAGTTACTAGTTAGTGTCTGTTTGGTTTTATACTACTAGTTAGGGTTTTCTTTAGGGGGTGTTTGTTTCGGCTTATATGTGGGCTTATATATCATAAGTCCTAATTTTCCGGCTTATTTTGAGATTTGTGGGCTTATATAAGTTTATTACGATTACGATATGATAAACTTATATAAGCCCATAAGTCTCAAAATAAGCAAGAAAAGTTGGGGCTTATGAAATATAAGCCGAAATCAAATAAGCTCATAAGCCCACATATTAGCGGGAAACAAACACCCCCTTATTATTATTGTTTTCATCTTCTCGCGATAATGCGCCTGTTAGGCCACCTAGCAAGGTTTGAACTGTAGTGCGGACATCAAGTGCCTTACCACTAGGCTACTTTAGTGGTGGTTATGTAATAATGTGCCTGTGTCGATTTCTGAAATCGGTGATTTGATTTATGGTTTAGGTTATAAAATAGTAATACTCTGCCCGACTAGATTTGAGGAACTATTTTTTCTTTCACTTGATGATATCGGCTTTATAATATATGTACATTCTGGTGACCTGTCACATACGTAAGAAACAGTCACACGTGTCACTTTTAAAAGGGTATGACACATCACCAAACTGTGGATACTAGAACACTCTTTTGAAAGCTGATACTCGTAAAATCTAGTGAAACACTTCTTAGTTTAGGTAGTGAGGTGTGGCCTGAGCGGCTTAACCCTTTGTTTTAAAATGTATTTGAGATGCTAACTTATTTTCAGGATATGATGATACAGGTATTGATGTTGGGAATCCAAGAGTAGATGTTACTCCGGTTTTCATGAATGGCGTTTCCGAATTCTGTGGCCGTGTTCCTGTATCCGGTGTATCTCGATTGAAGCTTCGGCATTATGCAAGTGCGTATAATGTCACTTTGGTTCCTTCCGTATTGATGCCCAAGAAGTGGCACAGCAAAATTCAAGTCTGCTTTCACGGGTAAATTGGTTTTTTCACATTCCACCGTGTTTAAATTTTCATACGTGTGTGTCTCTAACGGTGATTATTGCAGGAACTCGTCAGTAGGATTATGCCAATGTGAAAAGGATGATTGGCGATCTCTTCAGGATGGGTTTTGGAGTTCTTTTATGTCACCTTACGAGAGGAAATATGTTGATGTGAAATTTGGTGATAAGGTTACAGGTTCTGTAACTGTTGGTGTGGATGAAGGTTAGTTATTTATTTGCATTTCTTACGCTCCCCGTATCTAATTTTTATTTGTTACATTTATGACATTTGATTTGGTAATTGTGTGGTATGCAGTGCAACAAAGATGGCGTTACATATTGCTGGTTGTAGGTGTTGTTTCACTGTTTTTGGCACCGTTTGTGAGCGAATGGGTTCCCTTTTACTATACCAGTTCTATGGCAATTGGAGTCTTAGCTGTTGTTCTCATACTTCTTTTTCAGGTACATGTTTCTCTTTCACTTACAATTAAACTGTCATTTATTATTGTTTGAACACGTCATGGTTGAATCTAGGATGTTGTTTTCTCCCTTTCTAAATCAACGTTGTATCATGCTGGCACATTCAGAAATCGTTGATTATCAGCTGAAATTTTTACTTTAGACTGTCAGATCGGAGGAAAAAGTTATTTGCTATCAATCATGATGAACTAATTTCTAATTTATATTATATCTGTTGTAAACAGGCAAGGAAATTGCTGCCGACTGGTAGGAAGAACACCTTTTACCTCGGTATAATGGTTTCAGTGGTAAGTGTCTTTTCCCTTGCAGTTTGCTTTGTATCTGTATTTAAAGCACACGTTCCTCTAAATCGAAAAAAAGGTTTTCTAAAATAGATAGCATGTCTAGAGATTGCACTAGCGTCCATTTGGTACACTTAATGGGTTATTTGTAATATCATGCGTAGATTTTAATATACCTATATGGTTATACAGCCATTGAATTACTCAAATGCTTGAATTCATCACTCTACTTGACTAATTGAAAATGGTAGGAAAAAGAACTACCTTGTATTACAATCTTTGACATCATTAGCCTTCGTTTTTCAAGTTATTGTTTTATACCATTCTTTATGGATTTTTATATCACAGAGTAACTGCGTATAGGTCTGCTAAGAATGTTTTGTGTTAATATAAGATGTGTTGTTTTGACATGGTCTTTTGTATATCTTTCAGCTTGGAGCAGGATCTTTTGTGATAGATTACTTCTCAAAAGTTATCAATTCACTTCTTCTAAACTTTGGATAAGTCAGGAAATCCAGAAACCTGTAAGTCCTGTTCCTTTCCGCGTTTGTTAGCTACTTTGCTATATTAATGTGTTATCTTGCTCAGTTTTGGATCATTATGGTGTTGTACCTCTCACTATTAAATTTGTGTTACTAGTAATACAGAGCTCGCATAGTAATAAAAGTTTGGTCAATTGTTTTGTCCTCTGTAATAAAATCTTATTACTCTGTTCTAAAAAAACAGATTAATACAGAACTTGCAATTTAATAAAAAAATTGGTTAGTTGCTTATGTGTGCACGTTTTGTGTGGCCCATGACTTTTTTGTTCGAAACTGGCTTATTGTTTTGTCCTTCTACTCTTGCAGGCTCTTTTGTTTTTTGCATGTGCTTGGTATAATTTCTCTTCGGAGCTGCTTTTGGATATTGGCTGGTGCGAAAATATATTATATCAGATGACGGAGAAGTTGATGTTGGTGTAGCTCAATTTGTCAAATGGTCCATGTTTATTGTTGCAGTCACATGTATTTTCCAGGTAGGTTATTTCGTTCATTGGTTGATTAAATATCTGCAAATCTAGTCATGGGTATGAGTTTTCTTTTTATATGATGGCAACTTATTTTCCAGGCTGGCAACTTATTTTGTTTATAGGTATCACTAATCTGTTTTATGCACATTAACTAACTTTCTAAGGTTTCTCTCGTTTTCAGAGCACCAATGACAACTCTTTGGCGATGGTGGCAATTGGATTTTTTGTGGCACTATATCACATGATCGCTAGGATGAAGTGGCTCTACCATCAGTAAGTTCTACATTGCTCACCTTCTGCCTGTAGGCGCTAGATTAATTCAGGATACAGGATTGTAATAATTTGATTTGGGTCACAATTTAATTTATAATCATAATTCTAAAATCTGAATATTTCATTTTATGGTTAATTTAAAATGGAAATGTCATTTTGTATGAGGAGAAATAAAGATTTAAGTCACAAAATAAAAGTAACATAAGTGGACGGAACCTTTACTTTCTACAGTTCTATAATCAATATATGCTGTTAATTTGTTGACTATGGTTTCATGCAGGGCTCGATTATATTCTGGGAGGCGGAATCTATGGGCTAAAAGTAAACAAACAACCCCGAAGCACCGCCCCAAGCACCGACATCCTGAATTTCTAAGCCCGTCAAAAAAGATTAGCCCGTCGAGGAAGTATACCAGTGGACCGGCTAAGTCTTTTGGATGGCCAAAACCCCGGTCAAAGTACAATATATACTTTCCCACAAATTTTCAAAAAAAAAATTTAATTTATTACTTACTAATCGTGCTTTCTCACTTTCACACATCGTTATTGATTTGTTTTCTGTGTTGGCTCTTGAAGGCGAGCCTAATTCAGGGTCAACTGGAAACCAACCTGACTTTTACTCGACATTTCACAAGACTCCATACAGGAAGAAGTTCTCAGAAGAAGAATGGGAGGAATTCACAGAGGATTCAACCAGACAAGCTGTTGCTCAGCTAGCATCTTCTCCTGAATTCTCTGATTGGGTCATCAGAAGTGCTGATAGAATCAAACTCCTTCCTGAAGATAGTTCAGATGATTTAGATGAAAGTGCATCAGATTCTACTGACGGGTATGTGTGAAAGAAAGAAAGTAAATAATAGGCAGAGGGTTTTTTCTAGCTGGTAGATGTGAGTTGTGCATAGTGAAGCAAGTAAACTTTACATGTAATGGCTGGATTTAGGGTTTACTAGATTTTGACAATAGTTTGCTTTTTGAGCCGGTTCACTAGCAAAGTATATGATCTTTACCATTAGTGAACTCGGAATTTTACAGGAAGAGCTGTATAGTTTCCAGTAATAGATTTCTAGGAACCGTTCTTGTGCTCAGTGCTTACGTTTATTGATTTTTTTATGGAGTAGATCCTCCCTCCTCTTGATCTCTAAAAATGCTAAGCGTTCTTCTTTCTCCTGAGCACCCATCTCGGTTACCATCAACCTAGCCAATGCATCCTCATTTACGCTTGACGATGCCGATGCCGATGATTTTGACCCTCTCTTTTTCCCAGCAGCTTTCGCTTTGTCCCTGCCTTGTGGTCGTCGAATTTCCTGCACATCATCATCATCGTTGTCGCCAACAGTAGTATTCAGATTAATACTAGCTTCCCCGGACTCTGTGTTGAACGAACTAGAACCAGTTGACTTGTGCCTCTTGCTACTTCCCTCAGACCCTGTGTTGAAGGTTGGAATTGCTATTTCTTGCCATTTTGGATGATCTTTTAAAATCTCCCAACAATGGCGAAGTTTAAAGGGAATGCCGGTATCAATTTGATAGTGAATCATTGCCTTCTGAACGTAATCTTCGTCTCCGACTCCACTCTCCGGACCCATACGCATGATGTTATTGTAAACCCCACAAAACCGAACCACGGCCGGGCGCACCGTCTTCCATTTTCCTATCACCATATCGTACGTTCGTTTTCCGTAATGCCCTGTTTTGCTCTCTATGTACGACAAAACCTCACACCAAAACCCACTGGACTTCCTCGAGTTACCCTGCTTGCTGTTTTCAGAAACAGCAAGCCAACCTTTACACAACGCAATTTCTTCCTGCATTGTCCACGGAGTTTGTCGGGGTGCATCATCGCTTTGAACCATCCTTTTTTGGCGGTTACGGGTCGCCTTCTTCTTCTTCGTTGGTGATGTCGCGACTTGTTCAGCCGAAGCTTCGTAAGGATTGGGTGGTTGCCAATATCCGGTGTTATCTTGCGAAGGGTCCGAAAAATCAGGCGTGTACAAATCTTCGAGCGAAAATGCATTAATCGGAGAATGGACTTGATCCGTATGTGGTTGTGATGACGAACCACCCATTTGAGTTTGTGACGCGTAGTCTTGGTGGCTAAATGGAAACGATGAAGGTTGGGACGAGTAATCCTGAAAAGCGTTTGGTTGTGACCCGTAACCGTAAAACCCGTGTTGTTGCGGTGCCGGTGCCGGGTTTCGGTATGGTTGGTTTGGGTAAGGTTGATGATAGTATGATTGTGGGCGTAACAAGTTTGTGTTCGGTGATGGGTTTCGGAGCGCAAACGTGCTTTCGGGTGTCGGCGGATTGCTCCGGTTAGGGTTTCTTGGTTGACGTTTGTTGGGTCGGGGAGTGTTTTGTTGAGACATGTTATTTGGAAAAAAATGAGTGTTAATTTTTTTAGAGAGATTGTATATAATTAGGAAGAATTGTGTATAAAAATGGAAGAAGTAGTGGGTATTTATAGATAAGAAAGATGGTGTTTTTAAGAAAAAAAAGTTTTTTTTATAAACCAGACGGTTTGAAAACATGTGGGGCCGAATTAAACACTCACTATCGATGAGTCGTTCGCCATTAAACCCACAACTCGCTCGCGAGTTTTGTCCACCAGAATAAAAAAATAGGAGTGACTCTCCCTTTGAATGGTGTTACTTTGTTACTCCGCACAGCCTCACACACCCGTATTGTCTTTGTAACTAACATCACATCGCATGTCGAAGTATAATTATTTAAAAACAATCACATGTCGAAGTATGATTGGGTTAGATGACAGGGTGGATTTTAAAAACTGTCTTTTTCATTAATGCGTGTGCAATGGTCACATCACATGTCGAAGTATAATTATTGAACTAAAAAAAATCTTCAATATACTGAATCATGGATTCAAAAATTGAAGTTTATTACTAATTTCGTCTCGAAATAATTATTCATTGACAAAAAATACATAGTTTAGAAAAAACATTATTATTATTGTTGGGTTTTTACAACTATTAACTATTAAAGATCACGAGTACGCAGCGGAATAAATAAAACACGTATAGAATATGTAATTAACAAAGGAATCAAGAACGCGTACCTTTTAACAATTAACGAATACACCGTCTTGAATATACGCGTGTGTACAAATCGAATACCACCCAAACTAAACAAGTTACCAAAGTAGATAATCTCTATGGTGTGCATACACTACACGTCACTGAGATACGTTAGAATGCTAGTCCTTTCTTCACGAATAAAACAACAGAACGCCTTGTTCATGCTTTAATTAAACCATCGAAACAAAACCCTTTGTTTTGTTTACTGCCGATCAACAAGTCAAAGAGAAAAGGAATCTTACTTTTCTACCAATTGACAAAACCAAAGTAAAAGTAATCAATGTTAATATTTACATACGTTAGTATGCATGCATATAAATATTGCATTGATTAAAAGAATCTCATATGTATGTTTCAGCAACTGTTTGGTGTCGTATAGATTTAGGGATACACATATGATATGTTTTTTGATTTATTAACCTAAGGGGTGTTTATATAGTCTCCAAACTTGTTCTCCAAGTTAGACTAGAACACCTCCTCAAGTTTCATAAATTGATATTTTCCTCCCTTGTACTCCTTTAGTTTGATCGGTCACAACCAACACCCCACGGGTTTTGGTTATTGTACTAACAAGTCCCTCACTTGTTAATATCTATTAATTCGATATAACGTCTAACGTTGAATTATAGATCGTTTAATATTTCGTGAAACATATTAATATAATTAATATATTATAAACATATTAATTAGATTAATAAACGTATCCTCTGTGTATACGTGTGTGCCCCCATAGGCTCACATATTTTCGGCCGTATATTTATTTATGATATGGACATATCCTTACAGCTCCCACTTGGACATGTCACAAATAAATATAACAACATTGGTAAGCGTCTAGCAACACGCCAATGTTCCCAGAAATACCTGAGTGTACTTTCGTAAAGTCACAGTTAAATGATTTAAGTATTTACAATCCCTTTGTTTCCGATGCCGTGTTAAAAATGGATATGGATCAAAGTCATTCCATTATTTAACGATTCTGTTTCTCATATATATGATTAATCAAGATTACCAAAAATCATTGAGACATATCTTCCTGAGTTTTTTTTTGTGCGGCCACACATACATCTGATTAACCCTACGAGGGGCCCAGTGGCATC
>BQNB010036015.1:8769-50438 GCA_026074375.1 Tanacetum coccineum | reverse complement strand
CAAGATATAAAGAACGACCTCTACATGAGTCATTTAAAAATACCTCGTTTGATTCATTTAAAAAAATAGAGTTATCCAAAAAGACAAGTCTTAAAGTTTCACATTAAAATACAAGATAAGTTTTGATACAATCAAACGATAAAAGTTTATGCAAGAAATCTCCAATGGGACGCATCCGCAATGGTAACCTGATTCGCGGATTAGTATACGTATATAATAACACAAATGCAGATCTCAACCAAATGCCCTTAACCAAGGCAAAAAGGGTCAAAATCTACAAAAGGATAAAATATATGAGAATCAATGATAAAAAGATTCCGGAAGAGATATTCCCGGGTCGTATGTCCCAACGAGGCTGCAATTGAAAATTATCCTGGTTTGAAGAGAAATTGACTGATGGAGAATATATGATATGAACACTGATATAATTACAACTAAAATTAATTAAATAAAATCTAATTTAATCTACGGGAAACAAATATAGGAAATAGGGATCTTAAAAACTACGGGAAACAAAATTAGTTATAAGGAAATCCTAAAATTAAATCTAAATTAAATACGGGGAACAGAATAAGGTATCGGGAAACCTAAATATTAAAAATTAAGAAAAATAAATGCTAAATTAAATTAAAAATCAAAATTAAATTCTAATTAACTTAACTTGAAAAATAAAGAAAACTAGAACTAAAACGGAGGTCGTTTGAATGTAAAACGAAAAGAAACGGTAAAACGCACCCGGTAAAACGGGTCTAAAACTGAAATTTAAGAAAAATAAAGCCTATACTAAATTTTATATTTTTCCTAGACACTAAATGACAAAAGAAAATTTTATAAAAAAGAAAAATATTTTTTTATTAATTTTTGGATTTTTTATGAATTTTTAAAGATTAAAAACTAATTAAAACTAATTAAATATAAAAAGTCAGAAAATATAACTATAAAAAATCTGAAAAAATCAAATTAAATAAAGAAAAAGTTAACAATTCTAAAAATGTAAAAATGCCCAAAAGTTACTGATTTAAATAAAAGTAATTAAACTAATTAATTTCTAACCTAAATTAATTATTTAATTAACTAAAAGAGTAACAGCTGTTAAACTAGAGGACTAACAGTGAAATAGGATAAGGACAAACGGGGTAACAGGCTACTAACCACAGGGACTAACAATGTTAACTAGAAAAGATGAAATTACACAAATGGTCCCTGAAGTGGACCCCGATTACAAGGTGGGTCCAACTAGCTTATTATCAAAAACTTACAAAAGCAAACTTACTCAGGGGCTTAAGGGGAAACATTTTTATAAAGGCACTTATGTTTTTAAGCAACTGATTAGCCAAAAATAAGTTTTGGGTAGGCTGCAAATGCTAAATAAGCTTTTTAGATTATTTTTCTTTTCTTTTTGGGCTTAAGCCTCACAAGATAGCTACAAACTATGGGAATAAGATACTAGGCTAAGGGAGTCCTAATGATAAGCTAAGGTTATCTAAATAAGCCCTAAAATAAGCTGGAATTAAAATAAGCTATTCTAACAGTTTTAATATAAAACAGAAAAAGTGCTACTTTAAGCTACTATTAAGCTAAGCTAAAGGCTGAGATAAGCTATAATAATTTGGGGACTTAAAGAACAAGTATTAAGCTATAAAGAAAAGCTATAAGATCCTAAGGCTTAATGCAAAATAAGCTAGAACAAGGGTGCTGAAAATTGGTTTCAGCACCAGGGGAATTAAGGCAGTGGGCTTAAGGCTTATTTTAGCTTATCAAAATAAGCTCTCAAGAGCTTATTTCCCAAGACCAACCCAAGACAGATTTAAAAGGGTTGTAAATGAACTTAATTTCAAAATTTAAGCTATTATGATGAACTAAAACATGCTGGTTATTGGGCTTAAAGATGGGGATTCTCAAAAAATGCAAAGCCAAAATCTTGACTTATTTTGTCAAAGCAAAAGGGACAGCACAAGGGGGCTTTCTTTTTGGCTTCTTGTAACTCAAACAACACAAAATATAAGGTGCTTAAGCTGTTTCAACAGCTTAAGCCCTTATAGGCACTTTGGCTCATTTATATTTTGACAGAATACAAAGGGGGACAAAGAACTTATTTTGACACTAAAACTAGGGATTAAAAAGGTTTAATAAACCCTACACACTCAGCCAAAAGTGGCTGAGTGCACTTGACCCATAACCAACACCCATATGACCCATTTTACCACTAAACCAAACACCCCCTTATTTTATATAAAAAGGTTTTAAGCTGTTTTTTAGGTAAATGGAGGCAGAGATATTTGAGTATAAGTAAAGTTTAATGACTTTTAACACTTTTTTAAACCATTTGAATAGATTTAAACAACTTAAATTATACTTCAAATTTCGATAAGAGTAATTTCACAAAAACTCTTAATTTTTATTAAAACTGCAGAATATTACAACAAAAGGCTTTTAAAATAAACTGAATATAGCAATGTAAAGCAAACTTAATTAAAATTATACTACAAAAGTAAAAACAAGGTGTGTTGCTTCGGCTTGGTCTCTCTTCCTTTTATAGCAGCTCTTTTGCTTCTCTTTGTGTTGGGAAGTGCTACTTGTGAGTGTACAACACTCTTGATGCAATCCTAACCCTTCTTTTTGGCTTTTCTTCATCTCACCATTGATGGGTTGCTTCGGGTTGTGTGAATTTGGCTGAGAAAGGGTTATAGGGGCACTAGGTTTGTGGGAAAGGGTGAGAGTGAGCTGTGGAGTACTTGGGAGGTGTTACACAATATCTCGAAAAATCTTCTCTTTTCATTTTCTATTTGGCCGATTTTAGTTATAACATGGTTTGGGAAATAACACAAATGGTCCTTGTCGTTTTTTTACTAAAAGAGATAAAGAAGTTTTGGATAATTACAAAAGTGGTCCCTGCTGTTTTTAACTAAAAGAAATAAAGAAGGTTTCACAAAGGGCAGTTTTGGTCCCTGCGTTTTTATAAGTAAAAGAGAAAAGAAAGGTTTGACAAATTGCAAAATTGGCCCTTGTGTTTTATTTTTCTATTTTTCTTTTTAAAACAATCTTTCAAACTTGGCAATTTAGCCCCTAAAGTTTATAAAAATGGATTTTGGGCTTTTGTTGGGCACAAGTTTAAAATTGACATTTTTGGTCCTTATGTTTTATAGAAAGGATTGATGGGCTTTTGTTGTTGGGCTTGGGCTTGTATTGGGCCCAATTAAGTGTGTCTGGGCCCAATAAGGTACAGGTTTGGTTATTGGGCTTTTTCAAGCCCAATAAGGTTATGGAGTGGGTTTTGTGTGTACAATGGCTGAGATTGGCTGTAACTGGGCTAGGATTGGGCCTTCAAAGTCTTCACAGTCTTTGTCAATTGCACACAAATGGGCTGTTGTAATTGATTGAGGGCCCATTTGGTCTTCACAGTCTTCATAGATATACTATTGGGCTTTCCCGGCCCATCAGATGGGTTAAGATTGCATTCAATAGTATTCTTCAGTTCCGGCTCCGGTTTGACTGCTGATTCTTCAGTATTGACTCTGACTTTGGCATTTTTGGACTTTGGCCTTGATTTTGCACAGTCTTTTCCATTCCATGCTCAGTTTTGTCATTTTGGCTTGGTTATTTGTCTTTTTGATGATATCCACTTCCTGCACAATACAAATGCAAAACAAACATATATTTGGCAGTTTTTGTCTGTTTTTGGTCATTTAAGCTCGTTTTTAGAGGTAAAAGATATGTGTAATTAAGCACTTATCAAATCCCCCAAACTAAGGTATTGTGTGTCCTCACGCAATGTTATGAAGTAAACATGTAAGCCCCGTTTTCACCATTTTCTGAATTTACACTAACTACAACTAATATTTTTGGATTTTCTCATTTTTTAACAAGTTTGACTTTCTTTATTTATTAATACTGGGATCATAGAATGAGAAGCGCCCGTAGAGTGATCTACGGATGTCCTGACGGATAATTTCATCGTCCTCGATTTTTCACAAGTTCCAAGCTAAGCAATTAAACAAGATCATTGTCGATATAAGTTTAGATGTTAAGCCCTCATACTTATGACTTGTGAATTTTCAACTCCCAACATGGATATACGATTGAATGTGTGTACTCATTTTAATTTAACCATAGACCAACTTATTTTCATAGTCATAATTCAAGATGAATCATGACTCAAAGCAACAACTTATTAAGACCTTGTAACTTGATTTCGAGATTTAAACTTTAGAACTTTTTGCAACATTTTCAACATCATAATCATAAGTTCTTTAAAGCTTAGGAATGCGTTGCTTAGTTTGAACCCCTACCTCGGTGTTAATGGAGTAGGATATCACGACCAACGACCGGTGTTCTTAGTTTGAAAACCCACCCCGTTGCTAGCGTAGTGGGAAATCACATCAACACCTTATTCCTAATATGGCTAAGGATTAGTGTCTTAGTTTGAACCCTCACCTAGACCTTTCTTCCAAGTGAGATATCACGACACACCAAATCCGTAGATCACTCTACGGGCGCTTCTCATTCTATGATCCCAGTTTTAATAAATAAAGAAAGTCAAACTTGTAAAAAAAATGAGAAAATCCAAAAATATTAGTTGTAGTTAGTGTAAATTCAGAAAATGGTGAAAACGGGGCTTACGTGTTTACTTCATAACATTGTGTGAGGACACACAATACCTTAGTTTGGGGGATTTGATAAGTGCTTAATTACACATATCTTTTACCTCTAAAAACGAGCTTAAATGACCAAAAACAGACAAAAACTGCCAAATATATGTTTGTTTTGCATTTGTATTGTGCAGGAAGTGGATATCATCAAAAAGACAGAAAACCAAGCCAAAATGACAAAACTGAGCATGGAATGGAAAAGACTGTGCAAAATCAAGGCCAAAGTCCAAAAATGTCAAAGTCAGAGTCAATACTAAAGAATCAGCAGTCAAACCGGAGCCGGAACTGAAGAATACTATTGAATGCAATCTTAACCCATCTGATGGGCCGGGAAAGCCCAATAGTATATTTATGAAGACTGTGAAGACCAAATGGGCCCTCAATCAATTACAACAGCCCATTTGTGTGCAATTGACAAAGACTGTGAAGACTTTGAAGGCCCAATCCTAGCCCAGTTACAGCCAATCTCAGCCATTGTACACACAAAACCCACTTCATAACCTTATTGGGCTTGAAAAAGCCCAATAACCAAGCCTAAACCTTATTGGGCCCAAACCCAAACCCAGTGGGCCCAATACAAACCCAAGCCCAAAAGCCCAACAAAAGCCCAAAATCCATTTTTATAAACCTTAGGGACTAAAAATGCCAAGTTTGAAAGTTGTTTTATAATGAAAATGAAAGAAAATACCACAAGGGCTGGTTTTGCAATTCACTCAAACTCCCTTTTATTAAAACAACAAGGACTGTTTTTGCAATTTCCCTAAACCCTTTTTAATTCTTTTCTATAAAACCAAAGGGACCAAATTTGCAATTTGCCCTAACTCTTTTATTCTTTTAAGTTATAAAACGGAGGGGCTAAAATTGCCACTTTCTAAAACATGTTATAACTAGTTTTTGGGCTAAAACGAAATGAAAAGAATGAGAAACTTGGGGGACTTGGGTTGCCTCTTCCCCAACGTTTTCTTTTAAACCTGCAACCATACACAGTACCCCCCATGTACCCGCCAAAACCCAAACCACCCCATTCCCCACTGTTTCAAGCTCAATACCACCTCCCAAGTACTACCACAGCTCACCCCTATCCCTGCCAAAATCACTCAACCCGAAGACCCATCAATGGCTGAGAATGCTAGAAAGCAAATGGAAGGCTAGGATTAAGTAAGCAATTTTTTTGTACACTCACAGCAAGCTCATCCCAGCACAAAGAGAAGGAAATGGACTTGTATAAAAAGAGCCAAGACCAAGCCGAACAAAATAACTTTTTTTTTCTTTTCTTAGTATAAATTTTACTTAAGTTTGCATTTAAATTATTGTACTCAGTTTCTTTTTAAGTTTTTATTGTAATTTTT
This sequence comes from Tanacetum coccineum, assembly GCA_026074375.1. Classification (NCBI taxonomy): domain Eukaryota; kingdom Viridiplantae; phylum Streptophyta; class Magnoliopsida; order Asterales; family Asteraceae; genus Tanacetum; species Tanacetum coccineum. The sequence goes on along the minus strand of BQNB010036015.1, from coordinate 44,440 downwards.
TCAGTTTTAATAAAAGTTAAGTGTGTTTGTGAAAATTGCATTTGTCTAAATTTGAAACATAATTTGAGTAGTTTAATCTTGCTTGTACTTGTTTAAACATGTGTTAGAGTTGTTTAAACTTGCTTGTAACAATATTTCATAGCTTTTACTAAACTAAAAAAGGCCAAATAACCCGAATTTATAAGTTAAGGGGGTGTTTGGTTTAGACCCAAAATGGGTCATAATGGTGTTGTTGTGGGTCAAGTGCACTCAGCCAACTTTGGCTGAGTGTGTGGGGTTTATTAAGTCACTTAAATCACCAATTTTAGTTTGAAAATAAGTTTTTAGGTTTCTTTTATAATTCTGTCAAATTTGAATAAGCAAATTTAAGCTTAAGTGCTCAAGCTGCATAAGCAGCTTAAGCACATTGTTTTTGTGCTCTTTGGTGTTGTTTCTAGCCATTTACCCAAGCCCTTGTTGCTGTCCCTTTAATTTGACAATATAAGTCAAAATTTGTCTTTGCAATTTTTTTAAGAACCCCCAAGTTTAAGCCCCATTATCAGCAGTATTAATTAGGCCTTAAGCCCCAAAGTTCTGAAAATAAGCTCATTGGAGACCCCTTGTTATCTGTTTTTACTTGATTTTGGCTAAAAGGCTCTTAAGAGCTTATTTCATAAGCCCAAAATAAGCCTTAAGCTCACTGCCATGTTACCCTGGTGCTGAGCACCATGTTAAGCCCTCATTTCTAGCTTATTTAATATTAAGCTGTAGGTTATTATTGCTTTTTAATATAGCCTGTAGGTTTACCTCTTAGGTTTAAACATAAATCCCGAGAAGTTAGCTTATTAGACAGCTTATTATAGCCTAAAAGTCCACTTTTTTCGTATCATTTTATATAAACTGTTAACATAGCTTAAGTCACTTTCAGCTTATCTTAGGGCTTATTAGATTTCCATAGCTTATAATTAGGACTCCCCTATCCCTATTTATCTGTCCCCCATAGTTTAGCTTATTTTGTTAGCTTAAACCTCAAAGAAAAAGCAAAATAAGCTCATAAGCTTATTAAGTTCTGTCAGCCCAAAAGCTCACTTTTCTAGCTTATTAAGCCAACTAAAAGCATAAGTGCTTTTACAAAAGTTGTTCCCCTTAAGCCCCTTATCAACTTTGATTCTTTGGCTTTTTGATAATAAGCTAGTTGGACCCACTTTGTAATCGGGGTCCACCTCAGGGACCATTTGTGTAATTTTGTCTTTTATAGTTACCTTTGTTAATCCTGTGTTAGAGTATAGCTTGTTACCCATAACCTTAGGTCCTTGTGTCCTTTCACTGTAGTCCCTTAGTAACCACATTAGTTATTAATTTAATAATATAAATTAGGTTAAAATTATTAGTTCTAATTACTTTATATATAAACAGTAAAATTTGGGCATTTTTTATAATTATTTAGAATGTTTAACTTTTTCTTTATTTAATTTAATTTATTATTTAGAATTTTTTATAAACTTTTAATTTTGTCTTTTTCTATTTTCTTAGTTTTAATTAGTTTTTAATCTTTAAAAATTCATAAAAAATCTAAAAATTAATAAAAAAATATTTTTCTTTTTTACAAAATTTTCTTTTGTCATTTAGTGTCTAGGAAAAATATAAAATTTAGTATAGGCCTTATTTTTCTTAAATTTCAGTCTTAGACCCGTTTATCCGTGCGTATTACCGATTCTTTTTCGTTTACATTCAAACTGACCTCCGTTTTAGTTCAAGTTTTTCCTTATTTTTCAAATTAACTTAATTATAAGTTTAATTTTTAATTTAATATTAATTTAGCATTTATTTCTTAATTTTTAGTATTTAGGTTTCCCGATATCTGATTCTGTATCCCGTATTTAATTTAGATATTAATTTTAGATTTCCCATAAATAATTAATTCTGTCCCGAAGTTAAGGTTTCTATCCATATGATTAACTAATTTTGTTTCCCGAAGTTTTTAAGATCCCCATTTCCTAAAAAACCACTTCCCCGTAATAAATTAGGTTTTATTTAATTAATTTTAGTTGTAACTATATCAGTGTTTTCATCATATCATATATTCTCCATCATTCAATTTCTCATCAAACCAGGATAACTTTCAATTGCAGCCTCGTTGGGACATACGACCCGGGAATATCTCTTCCGGAATCTTTTTATTATTGGGGGGGGGGGGGGGGGGGGGGGGGGGGGGGGGGGGGGGGGGGGGGGGGGGGGGGGGGGGGGGGGGGGGGGGGGGGGGGGGGGGGGGGGGGGGGGGGGGGGGGGGGGGGGGGGGGGGGGGGGGGGGGGGGGGGGGGGGGGGGGGGGGGGGGGGGGGGGGGGGGGGGGGGATTTTACTGTGTATTTTATCCTTTTGTGGAATTTGACCTTTTGCCTTGGTCAAGGGCATTCGGTTAGAAATTGTATTAGGGTTGCTATATAAGTGTGTACTAATTGACGAATCAGCAGGAAACAGATATCACACAAAAGGATGAAAAATAAAGCCAAAAATGACAAAACTAAGCACGGAATGGAAAAGTGTGAAAAGACGAAGCCAAATCAAAGCCAAAAAGTCAACCAAGTCAAAAAGTCATCAGAAAAGTCAAACAGTCAAAGTCAAGTCAACTCCGAGAAGCTGAATCAGAAAAGAATATAACTTGAGGGACTGAAATTGTCAAATCCCAAAGTTATATTACTAAGATAAAAGGACAAGGGCTTAATTGCTATTTATTGAAAATACAACTTTAGGGGGGCATTTCTGCCAAGCCCCTAAAGTTGTATTAAAAAGGGACTATCTTTGCAATTGATATATATGAGTTGAGGGGGCATTTCTGCCAAGTCCCCAAACTCATATCACCACAAGGACTGCGTTTGAAATTAACATATACTCTTTGAGGGGCCAAGATTGACAACTCTACAAAACTTTTACCCAGTTACCCAAAACAAGTTTTTCCCGCCACTCAAAACCCCATTCCCAGCTCACATGCCCATCTTCTTCCCTTTACCCTGCAATACCCAACAAAACCCCATGGTTAAACATCCCTCTCCTTCTCCACTATCACCCCACTCAAGGTATATTGCCAACTTGGCAATCTCACCAATTTCGAGCAACACCAACGGCTGAGATGGTGATCCAAATAAGCACTAGGTTGAAATCCATGGCCAAGATAAGTTTGGGTTTTGACTCACACAAGTAGCACAACAAACACAAAGGCTTGAAGACCTCGAAGCTTATAAAAAAAAAGGAGACAGTGATGAAGGAAAACGAGGAGTAGTAGTTAATTTAGTGTAATTTTAAATAGTTGTTTTGTAACTCATTTTAATTTACTTTTCCCAGCTTAATTTACTTGTTTGTTATTTAAAGTCAAGCTTTGTACTCATCCTTTTTAAGTTAATGCAAAACTTCAATTTTATAAGTTACTTCTAATTCTGTCTTTCAAGATTATTGCATTCAGTTATTCTCTGTTTACAAGTGATCTATATAAGCTCTTTTAAGCTTTAAAAAGCTGTTAAATTCATAAAACCTTTTCAGAGGATTTATGTTAGTTTACTGTTTCATTCAGAAGAGATTTTTGGACTTTAAGCATTTGGAGCATGGTTAATAATGGATTGCCATGGTAATAGGGCTTATTGGGTAAGCATTAGGGTGATTTATGAGCTTATTTAAGTGTTAAGCTTTTCCCTGAAGCTTTGGATCTTTGTAAGTTGCTATTTCTCATTTTAAGTCAATTTTTAAGCTATTACTGTTCTAATTGTTTATCACTGTTTATCTGCTTATTCCTGTGCTTATTTGTGCTTAAGTTATCTTATTTATGCTTATTGTTCCTTATTCAATTCTTCTTATAATCTGTTCTTACCTTAAATTTGTATTTCCAGTATTTAAGGAGGTGTTTGGCATTAAGCCCAAAATGGGTAAAAATTAGTGGTAAAAAGGGTATGGGTCAGCAAGCCAAATTCATTTAGCTATAATTAAGTCTTTCAAACAGTTTTATATGGTTTAACTTTTAGATTTTAGGTCTTACTCTTTTAGACCCTTGAATCTGTGGTAAATTTTTAACCAATAGAATGCACTTCTTTGATATTGAGTTTGGAGGTTTAAGTTTTATGTTTTTATGTTCAAAATATAATCCCTTTTGAGTGTATAATCTGGTAAATGAGTTTAGGAATCTGTTTCAATTTAAAAGTCAAAATGGGTCAAAACAGTTTCATATTAGATTTATGGGTCAGTCTTCATTAAAGTTCAGTTTCAATTTTAAAACACTTAAAGTTTGTCGTAGACTTTGATTTTTTGAGCATAAGCTCTGTGTAGTTTATATTTAATCTGTTTTTGCTTGTTTTCTATTTTAAAGTTCATTCACTAGCTTAAAATGAGGGCTGGAAAAAGCCCCTTGTCTTTTCAAAAAGTCCAATAATCAGCAGCTACTGAGTGTCATAAGCTCTTTTCCTTTGCATTTTTCATGCTCGTTTTTATCTCCAATTCCTTTTTTTAAAAAAAGTTGTTATGTGTAGTTCATAAGCTAGTCTTCTTAAGCCTGTAAGCCCCTTAGTCTTAAGGTTCTGTCTAGGAGCTTATTTTTAAGCTCAAATATAGCCTTTAGGCTGTTTGGCCAAGTTCTTTTTGCCCAATTGCTTATTTGATTTTCCTGGCTTATTCTTGCTTTTGTGCTTGCTTTTCTAGTTCCATTTTGCTATTTCGATGTAGTTGTGTATCTGATCTTGCTTATTTCCCTTTTCAGTTTGCTTCTTAGTCATTAAAATCCTAAGCAGTTTGAGCCTTCTAGCCCTTTATTAAAGTTTAGCATTCTGTCAGTTTTTTAGGGCTTATTTCCCAGCTTATTAGTACTTTTCATCAAAAGTTGTAGTTACAAAATAAGCTTATTTTCATCTTGTCTTTAAGTTTCAAAAAGAAAAATAAAAAAAAAAAAATTTGCAAAAAGGTAGGGCATAGGTTTCGAACCCATGACCTCCCCCTTCTCAAATGCACTTAACACACACTCTCAATACCAGTAGCGCCAGTAGGGCCATTTGGTATTGAGTTGCAATATTAATTATTAGAGGGGCTCTTAAGCCCAATAAGCTTATAAGCCTTTTCAGCTTTTTTCCAGCTTATTGGGATAAGCTGGCACACCCATAATATTTATCTTAGATTAAGCAAGATTTAAAGTATTTTTTGTAATTTTTTTTCAGATTTTTATAAAATTGTTTAGTATTTTTAATAATTTATTTTCATTAAAATCTTAATTAATTCATAATAAATAGAAAAACAATCAAAAAAATATAAATCTTTTTTTTTTTAAAATTTTCTTTTTTATATAGTTTCTAGGAAAATTGTTAAAGTTTTCGTAGGGTTATTTTTTCAAAAATTCATTTTTTAAAGAACGGGATTCGTCCCCGTTTTTACGTTTGCAGTACCAATCCATAAACATCGCCATATCCCCGGTTTGAGCAAGTAGAGAGTTCTCCTGTGGAGGTGCATATGTCGACTTCAGAGCAGAGGCCCAGTTGTTTGTTGGCATAGTCAGATCAGATGATGGAATAGTCCAAGCAGGTTCTGGAGTGGCCGGTCTGTCTTCAGTGAGAGGTTTCCACCAGCTCTGCCTCAAGTTGACTGTAGGAATATGATCACGTCCTACCTCATCACCACTAGAATATGCTTGTTCATCTGCAGTGGTTTCATCATCCATATAAAGATCATCAGGAATCGTTGTGATTGAGGGCTTGATCCGGGTGTCAGTCGTTGTCCAAGCAGAGTATTCAGCTGAAGCAGCTGTCTTTGAGGAACTTGGGGCCGCGGTGCTTGTTGACTGATCTCCCTGATGAGTGGATGAGGACGGAGGTGGTGGAGGAGGAGCTTGAGCAGAATCGGAGGCTCCGGTTGTGCCAGAAGCCCCTGATGCGCCTGACGGTGGTGGAGGAGGAGGTGGTGGTGAAGGTGGAGACCCAGGCGGAGTATTTGGAGAATCTTGCTTACTTTTCTTCTTAGTTTCCTCCTGAGCCTTATCTACATCAAAGTCCTCACTTTCATCACGACGGATGGAGTCCTGCAGTGCTTCATATGCTACTCGGTGGTTAGCATGTCCCTTGTCATAGTTCTCCTCCAACATGCGTTGGAGCAGAATTTCCTTCATGTCAGACGTAGGGAGATCCTTGAAGCGAGCACGAAGAGGAGCTCTCATTGCATGCTTTACTGATGAGATAACCACCTCCTTAACTGATTCATTAATCTTTCGGTCAATCTCCTGTGAATCAATAAACTCCACCGTCTGCTCTCTGATCATTTTGGGTAAGTCCATAGTTTCCAACTTATTGATCCTGCTCCCCTGCTTGTCTAGACGTGTTTCCAGAGCTTGATTTTCTTCCACTAGATTCGCGATAAACTCTTCAAGTTCACCCATACGCTTGATGAGGATAGGATCTGATGGACCTTGTTGTGGTTGAGGTGGTAGTGGAAGAGTTGTTGTTGTTGTTGCTGCAGTTGTGGTTGTGGTGGTTGGCAATGGCCAATGAACATTGGGAGAATCGGGTCTAGGCACGGGACCGATCACCGGTGACGTCATAGGAGGGAAGACAGAGATGTCTTGCTGAATAGTGACAGACACCATTGATTCAGCTTCGGTGTCTGCCGTTGTCTTCTCATTGTCAGCCTCAGACGGTTTGTCATTCAAGAATTGATCACCAAAGCTAAAGTCTTTGGCGAGATGTTATAGAGAAGACAACGTCCCTGTAGAGCTGACAGGTTCTTCTGGTATCACCTGTTCATCAACCGTTAGCTTTAGATTCTCCTGTACATCAGGGTATGCCGCGGCTGTGAACCCTTCATCCATATGCTCAGGTTGTGGTTGACTGGAGGGATCAGTGATCTCAACATCCGAGTGTTCAAGGTTTGGTCCAGCGAGAACACTAGGAGTTGGTAAAGGTTGGGATTCAGCAACATCATCAGGGTTTGGTCCAGCCTGGCCTTCATCTAGTGTACCAGGGTCTGGTCCAGCCTGGCCTTCGTCTTGAGCCCCACTTCTGACCACTGAAGGCATTTCTTCATCAGACTCCGTGTCACTGCCATATAATCCAAGTTCAGCATAAAGGGAGGAAGACTCTTCATGGCCCGCTGGTTCAGATGGTACGGGAGTATGTCTCTGAAAGATATACTGTTCAGTCGGGCTCTTTTTCTTAGTAGTCTGAAGGTGTAGAAGAACTTGAGCAGCTTGTTCTTCACCTACTTTCTCTTTCCCCTTTCCCGGCACCTCTGGCAGTGGTTGAAGTTTCCCAGTATCAGGTTCCCTGAATACCACAGGGGGAAGAGGACCCCTTCGAGTAGGGTAAGCATCCGTTAGGCTCTCTTCTAGAACCTTTTGCAGTATCGCCTCCTCTGTGTCTTCAAGGCTGGGTTTAGCAGCAGGAACCCCTTCATCAACGAATTCATCTACCAACTGCTTAGAACTCTTAATAGTTCTCTTCTTAACCACTTTCCCCGCCTTAGCACGTTTGGCTAGTGGTGGGGCCTCTGACGACTCAGACACCGGCTTGCGCTTCTTCTCCTGAGGTTTGGCCGGTGCTGGTTTAGGCTTCTTGGATGCAGCTTTGGGTTCGGTAGGCTTTGATTGCTTGGTTGGTTTTGGTTTGGTTTGTTTTGCTGGCTTTGCTGGCTTGGGTGCTGGAGAATCAGGATCACTCACTTCTTCACCCGCGAGGTATCGTTGATGCTTTGCAACTTTTTTCAGATAAGCATCATAATAATCAGCTCCTCGAATGACATCATTGATGAGTTCATTCGGTATAGTCATCCCGAAGACTTCTCGTTTGGTCCCCTTAGCGCTGAACTTGAGATTACCTAGTACAGGTTCCTCAGTAGGCAGATGGAGTGGGGACTCAGGTCTTGGGTGGAAGTTGTGTAGTCGTTGCAAGTGAAATATTATCAACTTAGTGAACCGGATACTTGGGATCAGAATGATAGTCGCTTTCTTCTTTCCTTGAGCTTGTTGTGCCAGATTCCTCTTGTCTTCTGTGAAATTGTGGATAGACTGAGTAAATTCTTCCCACATCCTTTCAGCATAATCAATGTGAGCTCGATTAACAACACCCCAGAGGATCTGTAGCACTAGGGCTCTTGGTCTTTCAAATCCTGAAGTCTTTCCCGTAAGGCACAGATTGATGATTGTTGTGAGTGCCCTCCATGGTTGGAACATGTCGTTAGTGGTGACATTTGACAAGTTTATGACTTCTCTTGGATAACCCAACTCATTGACAAACTCGATAAGCGTATCAGGAGTCAGAGGAGGAGAAAAGGCCCAGTTTTTATCGACTGGCATGATCTGAAGAGCGTCTCTGAGTGTGTCTTGAGTGAGATCAAACCATTGCTCGTCCAGTTGACACTTATAACTCCCGGCTTTACTGTCAAAACAAATAGTATCCCAGAATTGTTGAATATAGATAGCCGGTATTGTTGATGACGCTGTAAAAGCTCTGAAGAAATTTGTTTGCTTGAGAATATCCACAGCAATCTTGAAAATTGGGCTGGGTTGAGATTTTTCTTCATTCAGATAGCAGTTGCTTTTCCCAATTGGCACCCATCGAATGCGTGGTAAGATCTGTTCATCTGTACGGACGGGTGGTGCCATTGCGGGTGCATGTTCAGCATCAGCCATTGTATCTGCACAGTTACAATCACAGAAAAGCGACCATGCAGATAGGAATTGTTAGATGTGAGCAGATGCTCGGAAGTTAATCACGTATGCACAAGATCCAAGAGAAAGAACCTATGACCGTGTTGTGATTATATCAGTGTGTTGGCAACTCTTGAATACGGATGTTAATTCATCAAGGAGGACAAGACATACCGTTATAACCACATAGGGTCAATGGCATTGACCCAATATGCTGGACAAGATGCAATGGTAGGACATCTAAGCAACCACTTAATCTTATGACAATACAAGTCCAAAACGCAAGGATTTTGAAATTAAGATTCAAAACGCAACAGATTCAAAACGCAAGATATCAAAACGCAAGATATCAACGCAAGATATAAATCGCAGGATATCAAAAATGCAGGATATTCAAAATGCAACACTCACAACGTAGCCTTCATCAAATATGCAGTGATTTATTAATATTCAAAAACTATCAAATCGCAAATCTTTTTAGAAAATTCGAAATGGGGGCTTTACTATTTTAATATTAAAAATTTCTTCAAATCAAAACGCAACGAGTTGCGTTTTATCCTGTTCAACGATTATTGATCAAAGCACCACATGATAAAGCCAAAACGCATCTTGTTACATCAAGAGCAAATAATTATTAAATATCAAATACGCAACCAATAAACTAACTGTCAAAACGCAACATGAATTTAACCATAAAACGCAATCAAGAACTAACTGTCAAAACGCAACATGAATTTGGACCACAAAACGCAACCAAGAACTAAACTATCAAAACGCAACAAGAACGTAAACTCAAAAAACGCAATCAAGCATTAATTATCAAATCGCAATCAAGAACCTACAGTCAAAACGCAACATGAACACAAACTCAAACTGCAATCAATAATTTATCATCAAATCGCAACATGAACGCAACCAAGAGCCTAATTATCAACGAGTATCAATTAGCCTTTAGCCTTAAAGGGGAACCACTACTCGAAAATCATAAGGGCACTAATGGAGGAGGCGGGGAATCAATTCAAGCATTGACAACGCATCTAACACATAAGGAAATGTAAATCCAGTAATTAAAACACAAAACCAAACACTAACCAGTTACTTGAAGAGGTTATCACACGAGGGTCTAAGCGAAGAAACACACTTGAATTTACAGCTTAATCAAAACGCAATCGAGAGCTTGAGAGAGAGTAGTTGAAAAGGTTGACTAGATATTTGGGTTTTGACCAAGTCAAAACGCAACACCACTATTTATACTTAGGTTACACTTTTCATCTTTTGACATAATTGGTCCCTCTCCTTCTTATTTCTAATTATGTACGGTAAATTACACAAATGGTCCCTCACATTTCATATTTCTTGAACGTTTAGAGATACATAGCAACTAATGGATTGATTAACTTTGGGGAAATGACACAATTGGTCCTTCACATTTAATAAGCCTAGGATACAGTTAGCACATGGCAAATAAGATCCTAAACGAACATTCAATTGACATATTTGAACCATTTTGAGTTAACACTAGTTTAACTCCCCCTTAATCCATAACCCCGTTAGTTACCACACCTTTTTGTGTTGAAAAATGCCTGTTAGATGTCATGAATTTGAAAAACCACTCTCCCCCTCAATCAGTGACCCGTGTTCTAGTTAAAGAGCGGTAGTCGTTGATTGAGTGTCAAATTTATGAAAATCCAAGTCCGATTGATTTGCAAAAACAACATTAAGCCACCACGTGAAATCCAAATAATTTTTTGAAGAATCATAGACGGAAAATTATAAGGATAAAAGAAGACTTCTCTTCTTAATCAAGAAATAATGCACTGAAGCGTACATCAGATCGAGGTTGCAAGGATATAAAGTAATCCATGCCCGGGAGAACTTAAACACCCGTTGTTAGGAACAGCCGTCTTTTTGGCGACGTGCTTTCCTTATGATGAAAAGCGGGTTGCAGTCTGAAATAACCGCAAGCCATGAAGACATGTTTTGAAAGGTTTAAACTTCTGTTCGAGCTTCATTTAAAGACCCGTGTCATTATTGAATGACATTTCTAGGACCGTAAATGTTATTGATAAACGGAAGACATGTCTTAAAGAAAACTATTTTTGCCATTGTCTATTTTCTGATTTTTTTGTTATGGATTTTTGATGGTTTTATATTTTTGTATTTTTTCTTTTTGGATTTAAGTATGTACATATCTACATAGGATACTTGAAGCCAATTCGTTACTCATCCTGATCATCCTGAAGACTTTTGAGTGTCTCTGGCTTCATACACTTCATGCCAAGCCTTGGGAGAATGAATTCGAATCGTTCTCTAGGCAGTGCCTTAGTGAATATATCCGCTAGGTTATACTCTGTCCTCACGAAATACAACTCAACCACTCCTTTTTTCACTTGTTCTCTGATGAAATGATGTCGGATGTTGATGTGTTTAGACATGGAGTGTTGAACGTTGTTGCAGCAAAGAGCTATGGCACTCTTGTTGTCATAGTACAGAGGGATGCGATTGTAAGCAAAGCCATAATCTGATAATTGAGACCTCATCCATAGGATTTAGGCACAGCAACCAGACATCGCGATGTATTCGGCCTTGTAGACGAGGATGGAACGTGTAGTTTGCTTCTTTGATGACCAGCTAACTAACTTATCACCAAGGAACTGAGCACTGCCAGATGTACTTCTACGAGTGTCTTGACAACCTGCATGATCTGCGTCTGCGTATGATGTTAGTGCCATGGCGGTGTCTTTCAGATACCAAAGACCCATATTGATGGTTCCTTGGAGATACCGAAAGACCCGTTTAACGATCTCAAGGTGCTTTTTAGTGGGCCTAGATTGATATCTAGCACACATGCACACAGCAAAAACCAGGTCAGGTCTACTGGCTGTGAGGCTAACATTCAGGGGCCCATCATGCTGCGATATTTGGTCTGTCAATAGGGGTCCCTGAGGGGTCTTCATCCAGTTTTTGATGCTCCACATAGGATGATCAAAGGTCACTTTTAGAAGATCAAATTTATTTAAAATCTCATTTGCATATTTAGATTGATTAATAAAAATGCTTAGGATTTTTGAGAAAATTTGTAAGCTAAGAAAAATGATATTTGACCCATCATCGACATTTGGAATTTTGAACTCATTTCATTAGAAAAACGGCTACAATCTTGGGGGTCAGTCGAGGCAAATATGATATCATCAACATATATTTGAACATGAAGAGTGTGTTTGCCTGTTTTCCGAATGAACAAGGTTGGATCGACGACATCCTTTGAGAAGCCTTATGCTAGAAGAAAACTTGACAAAAGTGTTATAATGCCGGGAGCCTGTTTTAACCCGTAAAGTTGCATTCTTCCGGACGATTAGACATGATGTAGACGTCCTTGGTTCACAAGCTTCCGTTGGTGGACATAGACTTCTTCTTGAGCTCGCCATTTAAGAATGCAGTTTTCACGTCCATTTGATAACTGTTATGTTTTTGCTGGCGGCATTGGCTGAATGTCCTGGGATTGCTTCAAAGACGAGCAACCAGGGAAGATTCTTCAAAATCTCGACCTTTTCTTGACGAAATCCTTTGCTACAAGACGTGCCTTGTTCTTCAACACCATTCACCATACTGTCAAGTTTCACTTATAAAGCTACTTGAGAGCATAATCATGGCATGTTGGAGGTGGTACTAATTCCCATTCGGTCTAGTCGATCAAATTCATGTATTTTTCTTGAGCTTGAACCAAACATTCTTCAGTAATGCAGATGTTTTTGAAGTTTTTCGGTTCGACTTTGGACAATACAGAATTGTAGAAACACCACAAAGCATCTGTAGCAAGCTGTTTTCGAGTGGATACCGGTCGAGAGGGATTCCCAATATGTTATCAAGAGGTATGGAATCGTTCATTTCAAGATATGTTATGAGGTAGAGTGGATTGGTTGGCTTCAGGTATGGTGATTTCCCCGATGATGAAGCTTCAGAGTTTTGTCTGGGGCGAAAACACAGTAACAAATGGTTCGGGATCAGTGCGGCAAACGGATTATTTGCATCTGTCTGCTACACCATGATGTATCGAAGAGGATTTATTTATTCAGCGGTGATGATGTATGACTTACGTTGGTGCGTCGATTATCAATAGCAATAGGACATTGAGGACTGTAGTATGAACGAGTCTTGTGCTTACATTAGGAATAGGGATCCTGACCGGATACCGGTGGATGAAAATATTCGATCAACATGGGTTGGAATAACATCTCATTCTTTATTTGTGGGAGGTACATATGGTATAGCTAGGAGCAGGATTGGGTACGAGCCTTGAACTTATAGGTCCAAGCGTCAACAGGTTAGGAGCGGGTCCTGGACTGGTTTGTACAGGAGCCATTTTCTCAGTCAGCTCATCGAATTGAACGTGAATAGTTTCCATGACTTGCGGGTTCGTTGTTGTAGATTCTGTAACTTTCTGCATCGGTGCATATCAATGAAAATTCCAATATCACCCTTGGTTGTCGTTTTCCAAGATTCTCGCTGTCATTTGCTAGGGTAACAAAGAGCACAAGGACCAGAAAATGTGAGATCAGGCTTCTTATTGTTGTACTAGCTCATAGGGTTTTGTCGTGCCGTGTGTGAATAAGGGAACGATTTTTGGTGTAAAGGCTATTAGCCACGCTTCAGCCCAAGAAACATCGGTGCATTGAGAAAGATTCGCATTGTCCGAGCTGCTCGACAAGAGTTTGGTTTCTCTTTCGACAACGGTTCTGCTGAGGAGTCCTTGGGCACTGTCTTTAGTGTATGTTTTCCAACGCTTTCATAATAATCTTACAGAGTCTTGTTGGACAACTTCTAGTTCCATTGTGGGTGCGATCTGAACTGAAGTTTTGTTGAGATTGGACTTGTATTTGCTTCAGAAATTTGATGACAACCGTTGGTGTTTCATCCTTTGATCTCAAAAACTTGACCCACGTAAACCGAGAGTAATCATGAGAATTTACCAAGATGTATTTCTTCCACATTAAATAGTTTTGGGCCCTCAGCATCGGTCCAATGAATCCATTTGAAGGGTTTTTAGAACTTCCAAATGATGTTTTCAGTTTTGGGTTTGTGGGTATGTTACTTTTTGCTTCTTTCCTATTGACTATGCCAGAACAAAAGAGGATCTTTTTTCAAACTATACTCTAGGTAAGCTTTGACAAGGTCTTTTTTGAAGATCATTGATGGTACGAAGTTCAAGTGATTTAAACGCCGATGCCTATAACATGATTTGTTCTGGAGGCTTTGGTAGCAGCAAATTGGGGAGGGATTCATATGTCCTTCAACAAAAAATAGTGTATAAATTAGAACACGGGAAACCTTAAGTATTCAACACCATCGTATCACGAATAACAAGAATGCTTTTCTGAAGGCAACTTCTAATCCGAATCACAAATTGCCGACGTAAACTAATTATGCCCTAGTCCTTTTAGTAAAATTACCTGGAGATTACACGATCACAACGACATAGTCTCCATAACCCATAATAGCAAAAGTGTCTTCCCGGAATCTAACTGTCCGAACATCTTTTTCACGAAATCATAAGGCTTGAGCGAATCCCCCATCATATGTTTTGAACAGCCTGGCGTCCAAAATACAAAGGAACGATTTGTACGACCTGCATTTGAAAACATGACGAAGATGCGAGAGTTTGGAAAATTGGATCCCAATTTGGTTGGGTTCCGATGGTTAGCCAAGCATGCTGAATCATTCTGTAAGTTTAGTGAACCTAGTTAAAGGGCACTGATCACTTAGGGTGAATGTTCTTCCTGTGGGTCTCCATTGATAACCAACATTGTTAAGTGTTTTGCCAGTTGGTTTCCAAATTTGTTTGATATGTTTAGGTTTCCACACTTGTGTAACTTGCTTAGGTTTCCAAACTTGCTTAACATGACGCACATCATTTTTAACATTGGGGGATGCATTCACAGAGTGCAAATAAGTAACCACACACATATCATGATTAGCCAAAAATAAACATTTGTTACATGTTTGGCACACAGAATGAGAATTCGAATTAATTACAGTACGCTTAGAGCTAATACTAGAATCAACACGATTCGTGGTTTTAAGACTAGATCTAATTGTCCTAGGGTGGTCTTCTACTTTCTTCAAGGTACTTTTAGCTGGCTGGGTTCCTCTGTATTCTTGCCGCGCTCGCGCGCTAGGTGAGATCCGCTAGGCATCAGTGCAACTGTTTATATGTAGAAGGGAGCACTGGGGAATTAAAACCTACAGACCGAATGTGAAGTGCCTTTAGTGTTTGTGTGTTAGTACTACTTGATGTTGCATTTGTTCTCAAGGTAACTTGTTTTTTTCTAGGGGTGTATGCATGCTTCTTAAGTTTGGTTGATTAAAGACTTTGGACAGGATGCCAAAAACAATATTCCTAATAGTCCTGAGGAATTGCTAGTTGTCACGGGCACTCTGCACATAGCGACGTGATCTAATTTATAAGGTCTTTTCAATTTGGCTTTTCCCCTGATATCACGCGTCACGCTGACCAATACACCTTCTTTAAGATGCCAGAGACTAAATAGAAAACTCACAGTTCCTAATGCGGAGGGGGGCTAGTTAAAATATGCATCCATATCGCCTGGTCGCAGGTACTTTTGGTTTAAGCTTTGCAGTGACCAGCTGCATTATTCCTCGCTCTCTCTCGCGTCCTTTAGAATCTCCTTTCATTTTTAAGGGCAGTTATTGTTCTGTTGCTTAGCACTCGTAATCTTGATCGACTCTCTACCTTCCTTCGATAGCCTTCCCTCGCACTCCCCATAAAATTATTGCATTTTCTCCTGCCCCCAAGTTTTTGTTCTTGAAGACATTCACTTTCAGTTAGAGAGAGATGATGAGATCCTGCATCTCGTCCCGCCACGCTCCCATATAAGTCCGTGTTCGGTCTAGTTCACTCACGGGTCTCCTTAAGTTGAGATATATACCCTATTCATGATGTGTGTGTGTGACGTTGTCTTTTTCCTTGAAGGGAAGCTTTCATTTGGAGGATCATAAAAACGGAGTTAACATCAGGAGTATCAGTAAACGGATGAGGGGGAACGGGTTGTTTTTAAAAATTTATGGAGGAAACTAAAAAAAAAATTAAAAACTTTTTTTTTATCTTTTAAGGTTTGATACTTCACTGTAAGCGAGAGGTGTGTGTGTGTGTGTGTGTAGATTGGAAAAAACAACCCCGGCCTTTCACACGTATTGTTATATTATCCTATGGATATTATCAGTAAATAGGAAAGCTCTGCTTCAGATCCAGCAACGGGCTTTGACAATTATAGCCTTTTGCAATTTCAGATAATCTAGATTTACCTTAAGCTCAGATTCGATGCAAACATAAAACACTTCTTTTAGACAAGCATCAGCTATTATATCGCTCGCATGTTCGAGAAGAAGGTTTTTCGTTAATTTTGCTCATTTTCACTATTCCTCTCTACACAACTCTCGCTCTCGCGCCCTCCCAAGTTCGCTCGCTTCCAACTCATCAAATACGAGTCACCGCACTCGCATCTGTGTTACACTTCTCCTTGTTTCGCAGCTTTTTGACTCCCCCTCAAAAATGTTCTTGAACGAGTCCATTGCAACCGAGAAGTAACCCCCCCAACCCCACATCGACTCGTCAACTCACGCGCTGCGCGCGCACCGCCTCACGCGCGCATTTGTTGTTGTTGGGAGACGGATGGTCATTTCATTTTTCAACACTCTGTTCAAGAACATTTTGAGGGCATCAAAAGCTCTACAAAAGAGTAAAGAAATGAGTGATGCCTTTGAGGAGGTTGGAAGCTGAACTTGACAAAGTATTGTTGATAGGAAACATATGATGGAGTTGAACGGAACACCGTCTGCTCGAACATGATAAATAATTTGTGATGGCTTGTCATAAAGAAGTGTCTTTATGTTTGCATTCGAATTCTGAGCTTAATGTATCTAGATTTACTGATATGCAAAAGGCTCATATGGTTGTCAAAGCGTTGTCTGGAATTGAAGCAGAGCTTTTATTTACGTGATAATATCCATAAGGATAATTATAACGAACTATAACCGGTTTTCCACTCCTTGAGGTAAATCACCAAGCTACAGATAAAGTATCAAAACCTTAAAGATAGTTTTCAAATAAACGTCTTCATCCGTTACTGATACTCTGATTTTAACTCACGTTTTTATGATCGGTTCAAATGAAAGGTGCCCTTCAAGGAAAGACAACGTCATCAAAAGCTGAAATGTAATATCTCAACTTAAGGAGACCCGTAGTGAACTAGACCGAACACTTGATTTTAGGGCCCGAGACTTTCAGATCTCACAATTAACTGAAAAGGTGAATGGTCTTCAAGAACAAAAATGAGCTGTTTATTCGTTGGCAGAAAAATGCAAGATTAAGAGCACGACAAGGAATTCGTATGATTCGATCAAGATTACGCGTTGCTAAAGCATTCCAGAACAGATCAATCTGCCCTTTAAAAATGAAATGAGAGTTCTAAGTCAACTACAGAATACTTGGTCTCATGTGTCACACTGCAAATCAGGTTAAACCAAAAGTACTTGCACTAGGAAAGTATGTTATAGATGTTGAACCTATTCTCCCTCGCAATAGGAACAATAGGGAAGTTAATCTAGTTTATCTCAGGCATCTTAAGGAAAGTGTAGATACACTTCGCGAAATAGTGGAAGAAGCCAAAGTTGAACGACCTTTAGATAGATCACTCGCATTTGCTTGCCGTTACACTAAGCATTCTTAGGAACTATTAGAATATGTGTTTGGCACCTGTCCAAAGGTCTTCAATCAACAAGATAAGAAGCATGCATACACCCCTAGGAAAAAACAAGTTACCTTTGAGGACCAAATTACAACATCAAGTAGTACTTCACACCAAACATGGTAAGAAGCCAATGCACACTCAGAAGTTTGATGTCCTGTGCTCTACTCTACAGGAGTAAAACAGTTGCACTGATGCTAGCGGATCTCAGTCTAGGAGCATTCTCAAGAAACATAGGATCCCGCCAGCTAAAAGTGACAGCTTGAAGTAGTAGAGACACTAGACAATTAGATTAGTCTTACACCACGAATTGTGTGATTCTACTACCAGCTCTAAGCGTACTGTAATTAATTCGAATTCTCATTCTGTGTGCCAAACATGTAACAAATGTTTATTTTCGGCTAATCATGATATGTGTGTGGTTACTTATTTGCAATCTGTGAATGCATCCCCCAATGTTTAAAAATGTGTGGTTCATATTAAGCAGTTGGAAACCTAAGCAAGTTACAAAAGTGTGGAAACCTACACATATCAAACAATTTAGAAACCAATGGCAAAAACACTTAACAATGTGGGTTATCAATGGAGAACCACAGGAATGAACATTCACCCTAAGTGATCTGCCTTTAACTAGGTTCTCTAAACTTACAGGAATGGTAAGCATTGCTTTTGCTAACCAATCAGGACCCAACCAACATTGGGGATCCATTTTCAATCTCCATTTGTCTGTTTCAAATGAGGTCGTACAAATCGTCCTTTTGGTATTTGGACTAGGCTGTTAAAACTGATGATGGGGGATTGCTCAAGGCTTTGAATTTCGTGAAAAAGTTTATCGGGACAGTTAGATTCGGGAATGATCACTTTGGTGCTATTATGGGTTATGGAGATTATGTCGTTGGTGATAGTGTAATTCTCAGGGGTTATATTACGTTAGAAGGCTAGGGTCATAATTTGTTTTCTGTTGGTCAATTTTGTGATTCGGATTTAGGAAGTTTCTTTCAGAAAGCATTCTTGTTATGTTCGTGATACGGATGGTGTTGAATTACTTAAAGGGTCCCGTGGTTCTAATTTATACACTATTTCTGTTGAAGACATGATGAAGTCCTCCCCAATTTGCTTGCTATCCAAAGCCTCCAAGCACAAATCATGGTTATGGCATCGGCGTTTAAACCACTTGAACTTCGGTACCATCAATGATCTTGCAAGAAAAGACCTTGTCAGAGGCTTACCTAGATTGAAGTTTGAAAAAGATCATCTTTGTTCTGCATGTCAATTAGGAAAGAGCAAAAAGCATACCCACAAACCCAAAACTGAAAACACCAATTTGGAAGTTCTAAACACCCTTCATATGGATTTATGTGGACCGATGCGTGTGCAAACTATTAATGGGAAGAAATACATCTTGGTCATCGTCGATGATTACTCTCGGTTTACGTGGGTCAAGTTTTTGAGATCAAAGGATGAAACACCAACGGTTGTCATCAAATTTCTGAAGCAAATACAAGTCGGTCTCAACAAAACTGTAAGATTCATCCGCACCGACAATGGAACTGAATTTGTCAACAAGACTCTGTATGATTATTATGAAAGCGTTGGAATCTTTCACCAAAAGACAGTGCCAAGGACTCCCCAGCAGAACGGCGTTGTCGAAAGACGGAACCGAACTCTTGTCGAGGCAGCTCGGACAATGCTAATCTTTTCCAAGGCACCGATGTTTCTTTGGGCTGAAGCTGTGGCTACTGCCTGTTACACCCAAAATTGTTCCCTTATTTACACACGTCATGACAAAACCCCATATGAGCTAGTACACAATAAGAAGCCTGATCTCACATTTTTCCGGGTCTTTGGTGCTCTTTGTTACCCTACAAATGACAGCGAGGATCTTGGAAAACTACAACCAACGGCTGATATTGGAATTTTCGTTGGCTATGCACCGAGCAGAAAAGGTTACAGAATCTACAACAAACGAACCCGACAAATAATGGAAACTATTCACGTTACATTCGATGAGCTGACTGAGCAAATGGCTCCTGTACAATCCAGTCCAGGACCCGCTCCTAACCTGTTGATGCCTGGACCTATAAGTTCAGGGCTCGTACCCAATCCTGCTCCTGCTATTCCATATGTACCTCCCACAAATAAAGAATTGGAGATGTTATTCCAACCCATGTTTGATGAATATTTTAATCCACCGGGTATCCGTCAGGATCCTATTCCTAATGTAGCACAAGACCCGGTCATTCCTACAGGTCCATCAGTGTCTATTTCTATTGATCTCGACGCACCATCGGGAAGTCATATATCATCACCACTGGATCATCATTCCTCTTCGGTACATCATGGTGTAGCAGGTGAGCAATATGCAGAAGTTAATCCGTTTGCTGCAGCTGATCCCGAACCATTTGTTAATGTGTTCGCCCCAGACTATAACTCTGAAGCTTCATCATCTGGGGAAATCACCATACCTGAACCCAACCAATCCACTCTACCTCATGAACATATCCGGAAATGGACCGATTCCCATCCTCTTGATAACATTATTGGGAATCCCTCTCGACCGGTATCCACTCGGAAACAGCTTGCTACGGATGCTTTGTGGTGTTTCTACAATTCCGTATTGTCCAAAGTCGAACCGAAAAACTTCAAATCTGCAGTTACTGAAGACTGTTGGTTTCAAGCCATGCAAGAAGAAATTCATGAATTTGATCGACTGGACGTATGGGAATTAGTACCACCTCCAGACAGTGCCATGATTATTGCTCTCAAGTGGATTTATAAGGTGAAACTTGACGAGTATGGTGATGTGTTGAAAAACAAGGCACGTCTTGTAGCAAAAGGATTTCGTCAAGAAGAAGGTCTAGATTTTGAAGAATCCTTCGCCCCGGTTGCTCGTCTTGAAGCAATCAGGATATTCATTGCCAATGCCGCCAGCAAAAACATGACAGTTTATCAAATGGACGTGAAAACTGCATTCTTAAATGGCGAGCTCAAAGAAGAAGTCTATGTCCACCAACCGGAAGGCTTTGTTGACCCAGAACGTCCACATCATGTCTATCGTCTGAAGAAAGCACTTTACGGGTTAAAACAGGCTCCCTCCTCCGGGCATGGTATGCACTATGTCAAAGTTTCTTCTAGGCACAAGGATCTCCAAGGGTGTCGCGATCGCAACCGATGTTCATATCGAAAACAGGCAAACACACTCTCATGTTCAAATATATTTTGATGATAACATTTTATTGCCTGAACCGAACCCAAAGATTGTGACCGTTTTCTAATGAATGGAGTTCTAAATTTTCAAATGACGATTATGGTGTCAAATATCATTTTTCTTAGCTTACAAATTTCTCAAAATCCTAGAGGCATTTATCATTAAACATCTAAATATGCAAATGAGAATTTTAAAGAAATTTGATCTTCATAAAAGTGACCCTATTGACACTCCTATGGTGGAGTGAACCAAACTGGATGAAGACCTCTCAGGGACCCCTGTTGACCAGACCAAATATCGCAGCATGATTAGGTCCCTGATGTACCTCATAGCCATAGACCTTACCTAATTATATAGTTGTGTGCATGAGGTGCAAGATACAGATCTAAGGCCCACAAAAAAGCACCTTGAGGCAGTTAAACGGGTCTTTCCGGTATCTCCAAGGAACCATCAATAGGGGCCTTTGGTATCCGAAAGACACCGCCATGGGGCACTAACATGCATACGCAGACGCAGAACATGCATGTGTTGTCAGGACACTATCGCTAAAGTATAACTGGCAGTGCTCAGTTTTCTTAGGTGATAAGTTAGTCAGCTGGTCATCAAAGAAGCAAACTAGCACTCCATCTCGTCTACAAAGGCTGAATACATCGCGATGTCCCTGGTTGTTGTGCCCAAATCCAAGTGGATGCGGTCTCAATTATCAGATGATGGCTTCGCTTACAATCGCATCCCTCTGTAGTGTGACAACAAGAGTGCCATAGCCCTCTGCTGAAAACAACATTCAGCACTACAGGTCAAAACACATCGACATCCGACATCATTTCATTACAGAACAAGTGGAAAAAGGAGTGGTTGAGTTATATTTCGTGAGGACAGAGTACCAACTGGCGGATATATTCACTAAGGGCGCTGGCCCGAGAACGATTTCGAAATCATTCTCCCAAAGGCTGTCATTAAGTGTAGAAGCTGGAGACACGTCAAAAGTTCCTTCATTGGTGATGATTAGGAGTAACGCTTAGCTTCAAGTAACCTATGTAAATATGATCCATAGTTAAACCCAAAAAGGAAAAATACAAAAAATTTATAAAAAAACCATAAAAAAATCCATAAAAATCAGAAAATAGAAAATTCCAAAAATAGTTTTTCTTCAAGACATGTATACCTTTTATTCGATAACATTTTAACTGTCCTAAAATATCATTCAATAATGACTACGGGTCTTAAATGAATCTCGAAAGGAAGTTTTAACCTTTCAAAAACATGTCTTAATGGTTGCAGTTCTTTCAACCGCCAACCCCCTTTTCAAATAAGGAAAGCAACGTCGCAAAAAGATGGCTGTTCCTAACAACGGGTGATTAAGTTCTCCCGGGCATGGGTTACTTTATATCCTTGCAACCTCGATCTAATGTACGCTTCAGTGCATTATTTCATGACTATAAGAATATAATCTTCTTTTATCCTTAAATTTTCCGCTATGATTCCTTCAGAAATTATTATGGATTTCACGTTGTAGGCTTAATGTTGTTTTTTGACACTCAATCAGACTTCGGTTTTTCATAAATTTGACACTCAATCAACGACTATAGCTCTTTAAATAGAAAATGGGTCATTGATTGAGGGGGAGAGTGGTTTTCAAATTCATGACATCTATCAGGCATTTTTCAACACACAAGATTTGATAACTAACGAGGCTTGCTATAGATTAAGGGGATTAAACTGGAGTTGACTTAACATGGTTCAAATATGTCAATTGAATGTTCGTTAGGATCTTTATTTTGCTATGTGCTAACTGTATCCTAGGCTTATTAAATGTGAAGGACCATTGTGTCATTTCCCCAAAGTTAATCAATCCATTAGTTGCAATGTACCTTAAACGTTAAAGAAATATGAAAAAGTGAGAGGACACATTGGTGGGGTTAATTTACCTTACATAATTAGACAAACATAAGAAGGAGAGGGACCAATCATGTCAAATGATAAAAGGTGTAACCTAGGTACTTATTGGTGTTGCATTTTGACTTGGTCAAAACCAACATATCTAGTCAAACCTTTTCAACTATTCTCTCTCTAGGCTCTTGACTGCGTTTTGATTAAGCTGAGATTTCTAGTGTGTTTTCCTTTCTTACGCTTAAGGTAACATGCTCACAATGTTGTTAATCACTATCTCACTCTTTATCTTTAACATCATGATCTGAAAATCGTTAAAATGTGTGTTTTGTAGACCCTCGTGTGATTACCTCTTTGACTCACTGGTTAGTGTTTGGTTTTGTGTTTTAATTACTGGGTTTGCATTTATCTAGGTGTTAGATGCTTTGTTAATGCTTGAATTGATTCCCCGCCTCCTCCATTAGTGTCCTTATGATTTTCGAATAGTGGTTGCTCTTTAAGGCTAAGTGATACTTGTTGATAATTAGGTTCTTGGTTTCGTTCATGTTGCGATTTGATAATTAATACTCGTTGTCAATTAGGCTAATTGATACTCGTTGTTAATGCTTGGTTTACGTTCATGTTTGTCGTTGATATAGTTCCTGTTTCGATTTTGATAATTAATATCTTTGAGATTAGCGTTTGAGTTTACGTTCATGTTGCGCTTTGATAGTAGGTTCTTGGTTGCGATTTGATAATTAATTATTGATTGCATTTTGAGTTTGCGTTCATGTTGCGTTTTGATAGTAGGTTATTGGTTGCAATTTGATAATTAATTATTGATTGCGTTTTGATTTGTGAAATGAGATTGCGTTTTGATAATATCACATGTTGCGTTTTGCTTAAATTGGTACTTGGTGCGTTTTGCTTAATCTATTTAAAGTTGCGTTTTTGATTCTGGAAAAAAAATCTTTGCGTTTAGTCATTTAATATTTAACAGGGGCAAAACGCAATCATTGCGTTTTGCATCGAAGAAATTTTTTAATATTAAACACGGTAAAAGCCCCTTTTTCCAAAAAATTTAGGTGGGTTCGTTTGACCATTTTAGATTATAATAATCACTCACTAACCGATAACTCTCAGCTACTAGGTTGCGTTTGATTTTTACTTAGTTGCGTTTTGATATCTTGCGTTTTGATATCTTGCGTTTTGATATCTTGCGTTTTGATATCTTGCGTTTTGATATCTTGCGTTTTGATATCTTGCGTTTTGGGGAAAAAAATCTGTTGCTTTTGAAGCTTGTACTTTCAAAATCCTTGCATTTTGGGACTTGGTATTGTCATAGATTGCGTTTTGCTTAGAGTGTCTTATCCATTGCCTTTTGTCCTGCATAGTTTGTGAATTGCCATTGAATCTTGTGCGTTAACCGGTGTGTCATGTCCTCTCTTTGATGAATTAACATCCGTTGATTCAAGAGTTGCTCAAACTCATTGATTTACACCATAACATGATTTAAGGGTCCTTTCTCTTGGATCTTGTGCATACGTGCTTAACTTCCGAGCATCTGCTCTCATCTAACAATTCCTATCTGCATGTTCTATTTCCTCTGTGAAAGTAAGCCTTGTGTTCATATACAATGCGATGCTAGAACATGCATCCTCCTCAATGGCACCACCCTCCGTACAGAAGAACAAATCTTACACTCATATCGCATGGGTGCCAATTGGGAAAAGCAACTGTTTTTCTATCTGAAATGAAGAAAAATCTCAACCCAGACCAATATACAATATTGATATGGATATTTCTCAAGCAAACAAATTTTCTTCAGAGCTTTTAACAGCATCATCCACAATACCCGGCACTCATATTCAAACACATGTCTGGATACTAAGTTTTGACAGAAAGCGTGAGTTATAAAAGTGTAAGCTGGACGAGCAATGGTTTGATCTCACTCAAGACACACTCAGAGACGCTTTTCAGATCACGCTAGTCTATAAAAACCGGGCTTTTTCTCCTCCTCCAACTCTTGATACGCTTATCGAGTTTGTCAATGAGTTGGGTTATCCAAGAGAAGTCATACACTTGTCAAATGTCACCACTAACGACGATGTTCCAACCATGAGGTCACTCACAAACAATCATCACCTATGCCTTACAGGAAAGACTTTTTAAGGATTTGGAAATACCAAGAGCCCTAGTGCTACAGATCCTTTGGTGGTGTAGTTATCGGCTCACAATTGGAGTTATGCTGAAAAGATGAGGGAAGAATTAAACCTCAGTCTATCCACAATTTCACAGAATGACAAGAGGAATCTGGATACAACAAGCTCAAGGAAAGAAGAAAGCGACTATCATTCTGATCCTAGAATCCGGAACACTAAGTTGATAATATTTCACTTTGAACGGCTACACAACTTCCCCCAAGACCTGAGTCCCTACTCCCATCTGCCCCTACTGTGAACCTTACTCGTAATCTCAAGTTCAAGCGCTAAGGGACCAAACGGAAGATCTTGGGGATTGTACTAAATCGAATGAACTCATCTATGATGTCATTCGAGGAGCTGATTATAAAGATGCAAATCAAAAAAAGTTCAAAGCACCAATGATAAACCTCGCGGGTGAAGAAGTGAGTGATCCCTTATTCTCCAGCACACCAAGCACCAGCACAGCCACAAAGACAAACCTAACCAAAATCAACCAAGCAATCAAACCTACCGAACCCAAAGCAGCAATCCAATAAGCTAAACCACACCGGCCAAACCACAGGAAAGAACGCAAGCCGGTGATCAGCGATCGTCGAGGCCCCACCACTAGCCAAACATACTAAGGCGGGGAAAGTGGTTAAGAAGAGAACTATTAAGAGTTCTAAGCAGTTGGTAGATGAATTCATTGACAAAGGGGTTCCTGCTGCTAAACCCGGGCTTGAATACACAGAGGAGGCGATACTGCAAAAGGTTCTAGAAGAGAGCCTAACGGATGCTTACCCACTCAAAGGGGTCCTTTTCCTTCTTTGGTATTCAGGGAAACTGATACTGGGAAACTGTAGAACCCACTGCCAGAGGTGCCGGGAAAGGGGAAAGAGAAAGTAGGTGAAGAACAAGCTGCTCAAGTTCTTCTACACCTTCAGACTACTAAGAAAAAGAGCCCGACTGAATAGTATATCTTTCAGAGACATACTCCCGTACCATCTGAACCAGCGGGCCATGAAGATCTTTCCTCCCTTTATCTGTAACTGGATTATATTGCAGTGACAACGGAGTCTGATGAAGAAATGCCTTCAGTGGTTAGAAGTGGGGCTCAAGACGAAGGCCAGGCTGGACCAGACCCTGGTAAACTTGATGAAAGCCAGGCTGGACCAAACCCTGATGGTGTTGCTGAATCTCAACCTTTACCAACTCCTAGTGTTCTCGCTGGACCAAACCTTAAACACTTTCGATGATGAGATCACTGGATCCCCTCCAGTCAACCACACCTGAGCATATGATGAAGGATTCATAGCCACCTGCATCACCCTGAAGTTTAAGAGAATCTCAAGCTGAACAGATATAACAGATATTCCAGAAGAATCTGTCAACTCTACAGGGACGTTGTCTTCTCTCCAACACCTAACCAAGGACTTCAGCTATGGCAATCAATTCCCATTGATGATAAACCGTCGGAAGCCAATTATGAGAAAACGATAGTAGACACTGAGGCTGAATCAATGGTGTCCGTCACTATTCAGCAAGACACCTCTGTCATCCCTCCTATGATGTTTTACCGTTTATCAGTCCCCGTTACCAAGACCCGCTTCTCCCAATGCTATTAGTCCATTACCAACCCACCACAGAACCACAACCTTCAGCACAACAACAACAACTCATACCACTACACCTCAACCACAACAAGGTCCGTCAAATCCTATCAACATCAAACCAGATGGGTGAACTTGATGAGCTAATACGCGAAATCTATAGACATAAAACAATCCTCTGAAGAACGTTAGACAAGCATTGTAGCAGGATCAATATAGTTGGAAAACATAGACTTACCGCAAAATGATCAAGAGCAGAACGGTGGAGTTTATTTAAATTCACCAGTGAGCATTGAACCAAAAAGATTAATGAATCAGTTCAGGATGTGTTATCTCATACAGTAAACAAGCAATGCAGATCCCCTTCCGTGCCTGCTTCAAGGATCTCCCTACGTCTGACATGAAGGAAATTCTGCTCCAACGCATGTTGGAGGAGAACTATGACAATGGACATGCTGTTCACCGAGTAGCATATGAAGCACTGCAGGACTTCATCCGTCATGATGAATGTGAGGACTTCGATGTTGATAAGGCTCAGGAGGAAACTAAGAAGAAAAGTAAGAAAGATTCTCCAAAGACTCCACCTGGGTCGCCACCTACATCACCACCTCCTCCTCCACCACCTTCAGGCGCATCAGGGGCTTCTTGCATAACCGAAGCGTCCAATTCTTCTCAAGCTCCTCCTCCACCACCTCCATCCTCATCCACTCATCAGGGAGGTCAGTCAATAAGCACCGCGGCCCCAAGTTCCTCAAAGACATTGCTTCAGCTGAATACTCTGCTTGGACAACGACTGACACCCAGACTACACCTTTAATAACACCGAATTCCTGATGATCTTTATATGATGATGACACACTGCAGATGAAACAAGCATAAACTAGTGGTTGAAGAGGTAGGACGTTGATCATCTTCCAATAGTCAACTTTGAGCAGAATTTGGTGGAAACCCTCCTCACTGAAGATCGACCTGCTTCTCCGAACCGCCGGACCATACCGTATCTGATATGCCAGTACCCAACTAAACAACGGGCCTCTGCTCTGAAGACTATACCAAATGTACCTCCACCAAAAACTCCATTACTTGCTCAGACCAGTGATATCACGACATTATTGATGGGATTGTAAACGACAAGGAAATCACTGCACTCACGTCCTAAAGACCTGGAAGGCCCTGCATATGAAATTGTCAAAGCCTTTCATCCCGATGTAGTTCATCTCCAGTTCCAGATGAAAATCCATAAGCTTCTACACCGATAAAGAGGATGATGCAATTCGACAATCCAAAGTTAGCAAGCACTTCCCCTTGGTGGGTGAAACCAGTTCTATACCATCTACTCTGACTTCTTCTTCAACAAAGATCTGGAGTATCTTCGATATGGTCGCAAGATTGCAGACCAGCCTTGTCTATCTCAAAGATGAAAGCGTCTTTCTATCCAGATGTCGGCTTAGAGCACTGTACCTGATCAGTTCTGGATTGAAGAGGAGTGCAAGTATGACATCGCTGCGATGTATGGAATCTCTCACTGGTGGTTCCAAAGACAACGATTCTACATTGACAGATTCTCTTCTGAAGGAGACCGCAGAGCCGTCCGAACTCACATGCGTATCTTAAGTGTCGTCCGAATCGAAGTCTTCTCAATGTATGGGTACGATTACATGAAGAAGATCATCCTTCGTCGAGCTGATCTCAAAGAATATGTCATCGCGGAAAGGGATTTCAAATATATGTACCCTAGTGACTTTGAAGATCTGTACTTGTTAAATCTTCAAGGTCACTTGAACCATCTTTCTCCTGATGACAAAAAGGTTCTCACTACTGCGATCAACCTCTGGACAAGAAACTTGGTTATCCGACAACGCGTCGAAGACTTTCAGCTGGGGATTGAGAGTTACCAGACGCAGTTAAACCTCACCAAACCTCGATGGGATGCCACCGGATTCGAGTTCACAACAAGAGACTACACATTTCCCAAAAGAGTCATAGACTCTCCAAGGGCAGTTACATTCAGAGACAGATACGGGGTGCAGATGATTTTGAGGTTCAATGAGATCCACAAGTTCAGTGATGGTACTCTACAACAGATCGATGAAGCATTGGACTACCGAGTCAAAGAGTTCAGAGTCAACAGGACAAATCCAGGGATGAATACAAGATTTTGGACGAAGAAAGACGTTGTCAGAAGCAAGGAGTTCATGTTTGCTATCCAGAAACGGCTAAAGACACGACGTATCTTCCAGAATCTGGAGAGCTTTGTTGGTGGACGGATTCGAGAAGGCGACTACCGGTTACTAAAGAGAACCGAATGAGGGGTAGTATATCTTATATGTTGTTGTAATAAGTACATTATTATGTAGTGACTAAAACTGTAACTTAGGCTTGTATATTAAGTAACTATATGTTTCATATTCGGATTATATAAACCTGACACACTTTCTCCCAAATTTTCCTAACTTAAATCAATTAAGACCCAAAATCTCAACGGATTTGAAATTTTTGCTCGGGGGAGAAAATGTGATTTAATTATGAAAATCTGATATAAAATGTGATCTTTTAAACTCAAGTGTAGGCTCCTCCATATGTGCTAAACCTTTTCGAATATCGATGCACATATTAAGGGGAGCGAATGGTATATGATGGCTATCGTGGAAATACCTAAGACCGACCATGTAATCAACTTATCAGGAGTTATAAGGATGGTAAGGTTAGGTACTCATTCCTATGATCCATCCAGAACCATAGGGATCTACCCAGGGACAACTTACTAGTTAGTGTAGTAGTCCTTAGTATATATTACCAAAGAGTTTATGTGAGAATAAGGGAATAGTGCGGACTGAGATAGAGCTAGTACTAGAATAAACCCAACAAGGTACTAGTAATGAAGTCTCGGTAAGCACTGAAGGGGTTAAAGAATGAAAAAGAAATGTTAAGATAAAGGGTGAAAAGAAAGCAGCCCTCCTTAAACATTAGGCAGAAACCGGGTCAATACATATGCTGTCAGAATCACATGGTTGATTGCTGACATTGAAGACAAGTATCATGGACCCAGTGATACGTTGCACAACCCTCCCTAGCTACTCAAGATCCCTCAAAGGATTCTTGTTTCATTTCTTATGGAGATCAATACAATTCTATCGTCTTTCTTACTCTGAGTTAGTCGATATTGAAAAGGTGGCAGTCCGCTCTAGCCTCCGACCACTAAAACCAAAAATGCACTATTGAGTCTAGAGCCTTGAGATCATCTAAAAGTCTCGTTAGGACACTTATCCATACTGAACTTGTTTCTCATACACTATGACAACAAGTAAAGATTTTAAGAGTCATTCGTATTATCCTCGTGGTATTGCAGCACATCCGAGTGATACGAAGTACTCATGAATGAAGATGTGAAATCCTTCTATAGCCAACATCGAAACAAGCTCATCAGTAGGTGACATGTGAGATCCACTATTGGATTAAACTTTGACAAATGGAAAGCAACGAAGTGTGTTATTCTTTGGATCAAACCTTGTTCCAGGTGTGAATTGATGAACATTTGGAAACCTCTCGATGCTCAAACAACTGATTTTCAAGCACATCGATTGTGAACTTCTCTTCAAAACAAATGAAGTTTCTAATGAAATTTTGATTTAATGCTGTCAAACACTCTCGATGTGACACAAAATACATTCTCAATGACACGTCTATTGAATTTTCAAATCAAGGTTCTCTCTTAATCGGTAAGATAGTAACTAACCGATTCACTCCTTATCGTGCTTGTCGCATGAGACGTTCCGATACACAGAGAATAAGACAATATGGAATTTTGATTGGTCATACACTTTACTGATTTGATACTTATACTGGAAATCCTGTCAAGGAGATTCTTCTTAAAGATGAATCTACCTGATCACAGGTCGGTCCTCACGGATTCGGAGGTTAATCTAACCAGACTCGGGCAAATGACAAAGCCAAATCGTACCACACACTTTATTGCTTAACTGTTTTATACAATCAAGTTATGGTGGAAATGGAGATACCTTGTTCTAGTGGAGTCAACTCACAGCCCCATGCTCACACTTAATGTGTTCAATCAAAGACATCATGACAACCAAAAGACCTATAACACTGCATTATCCCGCTACTCCTATAAGGTAATGTCCATGATCAAGAAAAGTGTGAGCATGCCGGTCCGAAAGTCACAACGTCACATATGAAGGTAATGCTACCCAACAAGGATGATCAAGAATTTAAGATGAATAGATGATCTCAAAGAAAGCTCAAAAGACGCACAAGCCTAAAGGGAACAAATCTCAAAGTTCACTATATAATGTACAAGGACATCAAAGATTAAAGAATCAAAGACTTCGAGCTACAAACAGAAGGTCAATGAAGTAGAATGCTAGAATTCATAATGCATTTTTTAGGGTGACCTCCCTTAGGGGGAGATTGTTAGGATTATGAAAAAGACTCGGTCACCTCGTGTAGAATCTAGAATAGCATAGCTCGTTGTCTAATTGTAAGCGTATGACTAATAGTATTGGGCATGCCTATTCTCCCACTTGTAAGACCATCCTCAAGCCCATTGGGGCATAAACACTCATGAATATAAACCCCTTTCCAGCCATGGGAAGGGTTTTGTTTGTTCATTTTATCACAAAAGCTTTCATTTGTATTTTCTCGTCACTAGAAATACATTTACTTCATCTCTCCTAATAATTTGCCAACCCAATCATTCTTGCTTGTGTTATGATATCCAATATACTACAATACGCTTAAAACCGATTATATCATATCACAATACTAATGGAGCAATCATATTAAGAAGTATTCATCTAGGTATTGACTTCTGACTTGACGTTGTTGGGTTTACGATTTAAAGTGCCCTAGCTCCTCAAACGTTTACTGAATGAATTCTGAATTATGATGGCCCGAACGGTGATACAATAATTCCAAACTCTTCAATCAAACTCATAACTCTTAAAACTAAAGTTCTAGAGTACAATCTTTCCTAAGCACCTTACCATATTTACTCATTAGCGTGAACGTGGCGTTATTAAGCATTGCTATATCAACCTTCTTGTTAAGCTGTGATAAAGGTCGTGAGCTTTCATTTCATAATATTTATTAACATCTAACCAATCATGTGAGTACATAGCCCCGCTTTCAATCTTTGAAATGTTTTATAAAACCCACAGGTGGATACAAGCTGGTACAACTACTTTTACATACTCGTTTATCTTATAACAATGTGATTACTTTTCAAAGGCTTAATGAATTCATAACCCCATATTTCAATCTTTTGAATACTTTATAAACCTGTGATACCTGATAAAACCAGAATCAATGTTTTCTAAATGTAATGCTACAACCAGCTAAATAATGCCTAAGTAGCTTCCAATGCCCATTATTTACATATCATGAATCATTAATTACTTGCATTGCGAGTGAACGCGAATATTGTGAATAGATCTATTGGGGGTGACGGCTCCCGTTTGTATACCCATGCTTGGGGTAGCCAAACACACTATATTTGTCCTAATAGGTAACCTTGGCAAGTTATCTTTTCCACGGGGACATCTGTCCCTAACCAATATCACTACGGTGATTTCCCTGTTAATGTATTGATGTCATGAGCTTAGATGCAATAAATAATGTTCCCCATGATGATTGTCCCTGCAATACCAGTATTTCCACTATAACTTGTATTCAACTATTACATTTCAAACCTATGAATTTCACTCAACCTTTGTGTTGACCCTTTTTATGCATGTTTATCTCAGGTAATTGAGCAACTTATAGCATGGAGTGGCATGGACATGAAGATGGCTAAAACTTGTTATCATTCACATTTTATGTTTCTAGATTTTGACCCTTGCCTTTTGAAAACTCTTATTGAAATGAATGATAACATATCTTTTGAATAAACGTCTCTTTTGGGTCGTTTTCTATGATTATGATTGTTGTATCCATGAAGTAATACCCCAGATTAGCTTCCGCTGCTATATGTAAAAATGGGGGTGTTACATTCTAAGACCATACAAGCACTCATACATCCTTCCTATGATAACCTAAGGTGTTTACAAGGATTGGCTAAAGATTTACAAGTATCTAAGCAAGAAGCAAGAATTTAGGGTTTTATGGAAAATTAGGGTTTCTAGAGTATGCAAAGCATGGTTTGGCTGCTAAAACAAGTGTTTAGACTTGTTTTTCATCACCACACATCATATTAAAAGGTTACCTAAAACCCTTATGAATTTTATAATTATATTTTATGTGTTATAGGTTCATTTAGCAATATCACCATTTAGGATATGTTGACTAGGTAAAAATGGATTTTTCTGTAAACAGATTTTATTAACTTTATACACATCTAAATGGATGGGAATATGGAACTTGAACTCTAAAATATGTAAGACAAGTATATACATAAAGTTGTTGGAAAAACTTGTGGTAATTATTATTAAGTTGAAAAAGTATATAAAACAAGTTTATATATATGAGATACCTAATTATTATTAAGGGGCTCCTTTTGGTTCGAAATCCAAAGCATGGATTTTATATTTATAAAAATAGTACGTCTCATGACGATTCCAAAATGATAAGAAACTCGAAAAACGATTTATAACGAAAAAGATACGACGATTTCAAGTTTACGTTAAATATATACTTTTATAAAACTATTTTTATAAAAATTTACTATACACCTCAGAAACTTATATTTTTTAAAACATACACTAAAATCGATAAAACTTTTAAATACTTAAGACGTTCTAACCCGAAAGAATCGCTAAAAACGGAGTTAAAACGAATAAGTTACGACATTTACGAGATTTACGATAACTAAATCTATAAAAATAAATATATAACTGTTATGAACAGTAAAAATCACTATTCATCAGAAAACTCAAATTTTGAAAATGTTATATTTTGATAACTCGTCTTAATACGAAGGCGTGGACGTAAGAAACGAAAGAAACGGATTAAAAACGAGAAAGTTACGCCAGTTTTACTAAAGTATACTTATAAACGTTTTTACTTTATAAATATGATTTCATCGAAAAAAAACGATTTATAGGTGATGTAGCATAGTAATTTAATTATATGTGTTGTATTAGTTAATCAAAGTACTATATTACTAGGGAGTTTCATAATGAGGCCTCTTCGGGGTGGCGTATCGACGAGTTGTTGGATTTACGATTTAAAGTGTCCTAGCTCCTCATACGTCACTACATGACCTCTTAAATTATGATAGCCCGAACGATAGTATGATGAGCTATACGACCTATAAATAATCAAAGTGTTTAGTACTTATACGACCTATTTGGTTATGGTTGCCTTCGGATACTTCGTGACACATATTTCTACTGTGAATACTTGTTGATTACCATTCACTACCACTCGAGGCGAGTTTCCATAGCCCCTTTTTACTTACGTGATTGTTTTACAAAATCTAAAACGGGTGAATTACCTTTCTTGTTTACTATTGGACACAAAGTGGTTTTCTAGTGTTATTCAAAGTGTTTATATAAAGTGTATGGTAGCCAAGATTACTCTGCCATGAAAATTATTGCTAAGTTACCTTCTGCCGGTGAAGTCCCTATTATCATGAACCCTTAATTGCTATTAGTAGAAGAGCGAGTATTGTGGATAGATCATCATACTGATAATCCCACCTTTCATTGGGGTCTCTTATTTTGATCAAGGTGCCAATTAACAATTGAGAGGTGTAAGGTTGTTGGCAAGCATCCTATATTCTGATTGGGGTACAAATCTAGTTAAGTTTTCGGGGTCATGATCTTAGTGCAATAATAAACATTTTGGACTACTGTGTTTCAGAGTCTACTATTAATTCGATCTTGTGGTCCAACCTTTTTACCAAAAACCGTTTAAACTTTTTTAATGATATTCACTCAACCTTTGTGTTGACTTTTGGCAGGTAATTTCAGGTCGAAGGTATGAAAAAGATTTGGAGGGTAGACCGGTGGCGGATATCAATGAAGAACGGATTCTGAGATTTTATCTATATTCACTGCACTTTTTTTATCTTTAAAAACCTTAAGTCATCTTTTAGGTATATAGAATCATTTTTGGTATAATTAAAAATGTAATGCGCAATTGTTTATGACTTATAAAACATATGGGACCTAATGTATGAACTCTGATATTTTGCTATGGCATCGAATGAAATCTTATCTTAAAACGTCCATTTAAGGTCGTTTCCTATATCTTGATTGTTGTACTTTGACGTAGAACCCCATTATTACCATTCCGCTGCTACCTGATTTTGGGGGTGTTACACCACCAAGGGTGATGTTTTAGACGGTGGAGAAGTTTCATCGAATGTAACGTTGAGTGATTCTTCGATTTTCATTCTATGTTTGTTTAGGATGATATATGCTTTGCTATTTTGGGAGTATCCTAGGAAAACACCTTCATATGACTTTGGGTCAAACTTAGTGAGGTAATCTTTGGTGTTTAGAATGAAACATTTACTTCCAAAAACTTTAAAGTAATCAAGAGTAGGTTTCCTACCTCTCAAGAGTTCATAGGGAGTTTTTCCTAAGATGGCTCTAATTAGGATTCGATTAAGGATGTAGGTTGAAGTATCTACGACGTTACACCAAAACTTTTGTGGTAACGATTGTTCATTCAACATCGTTCTACTCATTTCTTGTAGTGTCCTATTTTTCTTTTCTACCACATCATTTAATTGTGGAGTGCGTGGAGCCAAGAAGTTATGTGTAATACCATTAGCATTACAAAACTCTCCAAATTTCACTTCATTATCAAATTCCCTACCGTGGTTGATCCTAATTGACACTATTGAACAACCTAATTGATTTTATATTTTCTTACTAAATATTTTAAATTGCTTGAAAGCCTCGATTTTGGTTTTAAGAAATCGTGTCCATGTATACCTAAAATAGTCATCTACTATGACTAAGGTGTAGAGGTTTCTTCTGTAACTCCGTACGGCGAATGGACCAAAGATATCCATGTGAAGGAGTTCTAAGCATCTAGTCGTTGAGACTATATTCTTAGATTTATGACTAGCATAAGCTTGTTTTTCAACTTTGCAGCATCACAAAAATGTTGATCAAACGTAAGCTTAGGTAAATTCCTAACTAGTTCCTTAGATTCTAACGATTGAATTAGTCGCATATTTGCGTGACCTAATCTCCTATGCCACAAAGTAAAGTTTCATCAATAGTTGCAAGAAATTTTTTGTCTTCCGGCTTCTTTCCTACTTTTATCACATATAAGCCGCTTTTCCTAATGCCTCTACATATGAATTTTCCATCCTTAGTAATATCGCTATCATGTTCAGAAAATATAACTTTACAATTACTATCACATATTTGACCTACACTTAGCAAGTTAAATCCTAAATTATCTACATGTTCTACATTAG